>OY776113.1:128490157-128772090 GCA_963675035.1 Allygus modestus
CTCTGCAATATGCAAGAAGCGATGTAACGCCTGTTTGTACAATTTCCACTTTTCACTATCGTCCATACGCTTGTTATTCAATATTTGTTGCATCTCCGCGTCGAGGCTGTTTTCACTGGATAGATTAGTCGGTCTGTTATCCGTAGCATTTGATTGCAGTCGATCAATCAACTCTTGCGGCACAACTACCATCTTCTTCGCATGTTCCATATTTGCACTAATGACTAGCTACTTTTCTAAAGTGTAACTTCACGCACGACGTTCCAAAGTGGAATGGCAAATGATTACCAATGTTATCTCTTAAGTCAATTTCCACACTGTCAAAAGATCTATTCATAACAGGCACATAGTGCGGATCGATGAATGATGTTGATTTATGCAATCCGTATACATAAGTAGACGTGGATATATTGACAATTTTCAATAACGGTGCGACTGTATCGCCGACCATCTGCGGCTCGACTAAATCACAATACACGTACATGTGTGACGGTAAGCCAAGACGAATGTTGGGCGAACGGATGCTTTTGTTAACTGCATCACCTTCCAGCGTCAATTCATTCGGATCGAACCCCAATTGAAGCGCTAACGTTGGACTTAATGTAATTTTTCCAACATCAGTTCCCATCGATACTTCAATGAATTTGTTGTATGAGTTTTCAACGGTGAACTTTACACCAAAAGTAATCGCTAGTTCTTGTGAATTGATATGATCACACAATTCTTGAATATTTGCGTAATCACCAGTCTTCAATTTAATTCTGTGGTTTTGTTTTGGAGTAGCAGACACTACCGGCGTTACATCGGCAGTGCTGTCCATAACCCGCGCCAACGCTTCTATGTTCACTTTTGCTTCCTCTTGCGGTTGTATGCAAATGTCAATTGTTTCGTCATTACCGACAGATAGAAATGTCATTGGATAGTGCGCTTCCACAAGTGCAATTTCCCAGTCGCCAGCGTCCAGTTGAATAGCTCTCGGCAAATGTGTTATATAATTTGCAACTGTGTTTTTCGGATAATACTGCATCGAACTGTTGCTGGGCAGTGTCAAATAGAACTGATTGTTGATGCCAGTCATTTTTATCTACTCAGTGCTGCTTGTAGTACTGCGCTCAAAAGTAATGGTATAAAGATTCCACCGCCTTTTTGTATGAGATACTTTCGTTTCTTTGACCAGCCTTCGCCGCGTTTCACCAATCGACGTAGCGTCGCCTTGTGTTTGCTTAGCTGACTTTTACTCTTCTTCGCCAGAGGAACGTTACCTCGCAACACGTTGTATGCGCACTCACACACTGAGCGAATGCGGCTCTTGTCACACACCTTTAACAGTGCCTTCCGCTCCTTGGGTGTTGCGTGTATGAAAGCCGTAAGCAGAGCTGCGTCCTTCCGCAAGCACGACATGATTACTACTGATGGCGAAATTACCTTTTCTTTGGCAAGTACACATAGTTGGTAGAATCGTCTGGAAATATGCAACTTCGTATTCGCATATTCTCGTCTGTTGATTGTTTCAAGTCTATCAGTAGGTAGCCGTGTGGATTCCTCGTAGCGTCAGCGTACGCCTCCTCGATGAATTTCGGGCTGTCTGGATATATTTGTCTGGCCAAGTACCTAATCTGAACTCTATCTCTAGGATTCTTAAAACACACAATGTAATGCGCATTCAGTGAGATGTCCCTCTGCCCGCGTCCTTGATGAAACAAATTTTGTGTAATGAAAAACACACTAATGTTGCGATGATGGCAACCTTTTGTGAAAAGATCCACGACACGGTTGTCGGCCTCACGCATCATATCGTCTATAATCACAAGTATCGGCTCGTTACCAGAAAAATCCTCCAAGTTTGGTAGACCTTCTACGTGGTTAATGGTGACATTTTTCGAGTCGCCGCCACCACCACCACCACCACTACCATAATGCCAGTTTATACTGGTAAATGGTGTGTCACACATTTCTGTAATGTGTTTTATAAACTTTGACACAAACTGAGACTTGCCACAACCCGAAGGTCCCGCCACAATGGCTGAGAACGGATGTTTCCACATCAAGCCCATGATTACTACTGAGCTACTAAACACCTCACAGTTACCATACTCACACTCTTAAACTTACTACCAAAGGACATTTTTGGGGTTAAGTGAAATAAATAACACAGTGGTTATGTTCTGAACGTGACTATAAGTATTGACTACGAAAACTAATTTACAAAGGTATTAACAAAATCTTCAAGTCTTGCTTTACATAAACTCCAACGGTGTGAAACTGCTATTGGAACCCCTCGGGCTGCGCTTCACCAAGCGAAGGCGTTCTCCAAACCCGCTGTTGTAGCGCTCGATGTCGGTGTTGCTCAGGGCCTCGTTGAAGCGCCTAGGCAGGTAGACTCGCAGAAAGAAGTCATCCCCGACCTGCCCCTCCAGGATCACGATGATTGTCTCGCCAAAGGGTGTGGTGGCTCGCTCCATCGCAGTGATGAGATAGCCGCATTCCTCTCGGAGATCGGCTATCCTGGTGTAGAGCGGAGAGTCAGACTTGCAGTTGTTGAGGGTAGCTCTCAGGTCCGCGGTTGCTGCAGTGCCGTTCACGCCCGGAAACTCTAGCTTGAAAGTGCTGCTGCTCGACATCTCTAGTAGTAGTAGTTGGAGTAGGTCTATGTGAGGTGGTGGTCTGGTGGCGAATGATGCTCAATCGGGCGGGGCCCCGCCTTATAAACCCTCGCCGCCATTTTCTTCTACGTGGGTGGTCCGAAGGGTCGGGCGCAGGTGTTCACACAAAAAACCGACGCGTCGAGACCTGTCTGGGAATGCGGATGCTCTAGTTGAATGCCGGCGCCACTCGTTGTTTCTTCCTCACAGCTCGCTTCTTAGGCGTTGGCTGCGAAACTGCACTGCGTTGTGTAACAGTTTGAGTTAAGCCTGTAATTTTCGGTACTCCTGTTGATTTATAGATCCACATGTTTTCCACTTTATCAACTACTTGTTTGACATTTTGGTGCATATCACCATCTTTGTCCAAAAATAAACCACACATGAACACCATATCTGTACCATCGTACATTTCCATTTTCAATAAAATTTGTCCTTTGTTTCCCGGGTTTTGAACAGCAAACGTGTTCCCATCGTCCATCCATGACACTATGGGAGAATCATCTGTTGGTTTTGGTACCCATCCTGGTTTCTTGGTTTCCACTTCGATGGGAGTTGGCCTCCTTCGTCTCTTGCAGGCAGTGGTCGGTTTTACAAATGACGACTGAGGTGATGCCAACGTCTGATCACTAGCATTATTGTTCATAACCTCAATCTCCTGAATAAACGATTTGATATAGTCGTCCGCAGAAGCGTAAGCGTCCATGTTCACGTCCTTACTGTGTGACTTCAACCGTACTACTGACTGGTGGTGCGTCTGCTCACCCTTGAAGTAAACTATACGCACTCGCTGTCAGACAATATTTCTGTTTGGCGTTCGCTTTTATTCACCCGCTGAAGTCAACTGTTACGTTACGGTGACGATCGATCTCGATGACGTTGTCCAGTTCGGCGTACACTATACAGTTGACGGTCTCGGGCAACGCTTTGGAGAATCCAATTTCGATACGTAGATTACCGTTGCGCAGGAGATTCCAGTGACTCGACTCAGCCGCGGACATGTCCGGTGTCAAGTCGAACGCCATAAGACAATTACCGTACGGATAGTCACCTCTCTTGATCTCATTACCTGCGTCGGAGAACTGGATTCCGGTGCCAGTGACCAATGTGTAATAAGAGAGTATATACGTCTCACTGTTCAATGTGTAAACGGGCTGTAACGGTTTGGCCGGTACTTGTTCACCGTCCACGTACAATGCGAGATAATTCATATCGTAGTGTTGAAAGTTGTAGGGATTCTTCTTGAAATCTCCGTTGAACGCAAGATTACTGACCAGTCCAATTATCACACGTTTCGGTAACTGACCGAGAAATGCGCTGTCTAAAGCTTTACTCATTATACCGGAGGGTAGTGTGAAGGATTTCACTTCTACACGCGTGATCGGATACTTGGCCGTGCCGGTCTCGAGAGTTTTGCTGTGCGCCAACAATACGCTCGGATTGATCTTACATCGACGTACGAAAAGACTAATCTCTTTAATTGTCACCTTGTAGGTAGTTAGCGTTTTGGACATTATACAAAACGAGTTTCTGGATCTGTTAAGTTGCAATCGCATCTCGACACCGTTCAACATGAATTTGTTCTGATTGCACAGATCGATGTGCAATCGACCGACCATATCGCAAACATCGCTTTCTTTCGTGTGATCGCGACGCTTTTTCAATCCCTCGTTCAATTCGTCACAATCGTCCATTAGTCCGGCCGAATCTTCAAAAAACAGCTCGCTAGTCAGGTGCGAATTCTTCGCACTACATCCGTAGTTCAATAGGTTTTCCAAGTAGGCACGGTAAGCGTACGTGTTGTTTTGTGGTGACACCAGTTTATGATTGAGATAGAGATCCACTTGACTGAATATCGAGTGGAGCCAATTGTTCACCGGGCCCACCTCTTTAGCAGGTTGCCCACCGTCCGCTTTAGTGTCGTCCTGTTTCACAATAGCGGCTTTCACGTGTAATAACGTTTGTGTCAGGTCCGTGTACTCGTCACCGTGACCGGGTATTACAAACTCTATTGGCGAATCGTCCGTCAGCGATGAGATCGGTTTGTATTGAACCCATTTACCGCTCTCGATGCTGGTCTGCGTAGGCGGTAACGAAAACAAGTCCAGTTCAGTCTTCACACATTCACACGATTTCTGATGAATAAACGACATTGTTATCGAATTAATGTAGACGTCCGTCTTCGAAGAAGTCTATCAAGAGACTGTGGCGTGTCGCGACCCGCGCACCGCTTAGGGGGAGATTTTTGCTCCCCCTAACACATAATGGCTTAGGGGGGAGATTTTCGCTCCCCCATACGTCAGGAATTGTTGAAGACTAGAACAAGAATGAGACCGTGACAACTGGTGTTCTGTTGATTTAATTACTAGGGGGAGATTTTCGCTCCCCCTAACACATAATGGGTTAGGGGGAGATTTTCGCTCCCCCATACGTCAGGAATTGTTGAAGCCAAAAACAAGAATGATACTGTGGGTGTTTGACAACTGGTGATTTATTGCTCGGAATTCGATACGGGCGGACTATAATGGGTTCCTGGAAGGGTCGCGTCGCCCTCCCGTCGGGGTATCAAATTACAGCATCCACATTCCCAGACAGGTCTCGACTTGTCGGTTTTTTGTGTGAACACCTGCACCCTCCAGTCGAGGTATCAAATTACAACATCCGCATTCCCAGACAGGTCTCAACTTGTCGGTTTTTTGTGTGAACACCTGCACCCTCCAGTCGAGGTATCAAATTACAACATCCGCATTCCCAGACAGTAGACTGGACGCGTCAGTCGGTTGTGCGAACAGCTGCCTCGGTGCAGAGTACTTGAAGGTATATGCAGTATATGTTCAAAGCATTGCAATTATATTCTCCTCAAAATTTGCATTCACTGGTAGTTCAATTGACCGCAAGCGCTGATGGGCTAGCTCTGTTGGTTGTAGCGTTACCCTGTTCAACTCTTGTATTAATTATCCAAAGTATGTCATGTGGGTACTGAGAATACTCGGCTTGACGAGGAGATTCCAAAAATGCAAAAAAAAAAGGTCAAAAGTGTGGTGCGGGCCCCTTTTTTGTAAACATCATCCAAAGTGTACGATGTGGGTACTCAAATGACTCGGCTCGACTAGACGAACAAGAATCTGCAATCAGAAATCTGATCCGAGGTTAGGTTAGGTTAGGTTAGGTTACGTTAGGTTAGGTTAGGTTAGGTTACCTTAGGTTAGGTTAGGTTAGGTTACGTTACGTTAGGTTAGGTTAGGTTAGGTTAGGTTAGTATTCGCAACAACAAAAATTCGCAAAAAAAAAATTCGCAAAAAAAAAAATTCGCAAAAAAAAAATTTCGCAAAAAAAAAAAAAATTTGGCAAAAAAAAAAATTGGCAAAAAAAAAAAATTTCGCAAAAAAAAAATTCGCAAAAAAAAAAAATTCGCAAAAAAAAAAAATTCGCAAAAAAAAATTCGCAAAAAAAGTTTGCAAAAAAGTTCGCAAAAAAAAAAATTCGCAAAGTGTCACAGACGAGACCTCGGGGGGGGGGGGGGGGGGGCGTCCCTCCTGTCCCTCCTGAGCCAGAACTGTCCTTCTTACCCTACTTCCATAAGAATAATATGGGGGCTGAGTACGCAGGTTTGCTGCTACGGGAGCCTTCGGCAAAAAAATATTTTGTTTTAGCAAATATCAATAGACCACAACGAGATGAAGCTGTATACCAAGATTCGTCAGTATGCGTTCATAAATAAGCGAGATATAAACATTTTCTTTTCCTCCATAAGAATAACATTAGACAACGTCCTGTGTTTAGCACTTTCAATATCCAGGTAACCAATTAACGTAGAGGAATGATGAAAATACCAAATTGTGTGTTTTTCTAAGCTGAATCAAATGGTGAAAACTAAAATTTGACTTTTTCGAAAATTATATGTAAAAAATTAAAAAAAAAACATTTTTGGGGTACGAAACCCCCCCCAAAATACCCCTTCGGAACGAGCGATCTGGCTGGTTTTCGAACTTAAAGTCATAAATGTTGCTTTACACGTTTGTACCAAGTTTCATCAAAATCGGTTAATTTTTAAGAGAGTTATCGTGCTCACGGACACACACACACACATATATATATATATATATATATATATATATATATATATATATATATACAGTTTCGAACGAATGGTGTTTTTGAGGTCTGGGGACCTCAAAACGAAAAGTTATCATGGTCCCGGGCCTAGGTCTTACCATGCCGACTACGGTAATAGCTTCTTCCCTATAGGGGAAATTTGCTAACAAAGTTTACAATCATTCATAAATATTATTGCAAATTAATAATAGCACTGATTGAATATTCAGTTAAGTACAGTATTTACTTTAGATTCGTACGATTATATTATAAGAAACAAATTAAATATTGAGTTGGAAAACCTATCAATTTCTTAAAATTGTTGTTTATTATTTATTTTGTTACCAAAGTTGTTGTTATAGAGTAACAGATTGATTAATACCATTGATTATTGATCTTAGGCCCGGTGCACATCAGCGGTTTGCGGCGGCGGCGCCGCTGAAGCGTGCGGCGACGAGAAAGGTAGTGCCATAGAAAAATAAGGTTTTTTCTATGGTAGTGCACATCAGCGGCGGCGGCGGCGGCGCGGCAGCGGCGACTATAGTATTAGCACTGATTATACATAAGGTGAATAATCAATGGTAATAATCAATCTGTTACTCTGTAACAACAACTTTGGTAACAAAATAAAAAATAAACAGCAATTTTAAAAAAAGTATACATTTTCCAACTCGATATTTAATTTGTTTTTTAAAATATAATCGTACGAATCTAAAGTAAATACTGTACTTAATTTAACATTCAGTCAGTGCTGTTATTAGTTTACAATATTTATGAATGATTGTAAACTTTGTTTTTGTTGTTATGATAAGGTATTGCTGGCATGTACAAACTAGAGACCGCCCAAATATATTTTGAATAAAAAGTCGACGAATATATATATATATATATATATATATATATATATATATATATATATATATATATAAACAAGTTTATTATCTACTGGGCTCATCTCTCCCTCCCTCTCCCTCCCCTTCCACCATCCTCAACTCCAGGTATTTTTTTTTTAACGTAGAGTTAAAGCGGATAGCAGATGGCGTAAGATCAGTGATAAAACCCCTCTTCCCGCCCCTCTTCCCCCTCACAAACAGATTTGTTATGTTGAGTTAAAACGGAGGAGTTAAGAGAAGGGTGTTACCATTCCAGTAGTCAGTCATATTTTTTATTTATGAATCATCTGATCTTGCTGTTGTGATACATATTTGTTTGAATAACGCAGCTATTTCCTTAACCTATTATTATATAGATTAACTTAAACTAGAGCATGGGTTTTATGTTTTGTCTAGTAATAAATGTTGTATCTGCAATATTATATATGGCTAGACCAGTCGCCCCACGGTTATTTCTGGGTAGCGTCACACTTCCTCTCAGTACAATAGCTAGACTACTCCGGATGTAAAATTTTAGTTTATGCCTGTCAGAATAAAATAATTTAAATAAGTAAGATCAAGAAAAGTGTTTTAATTCTACAAAAATAATAATAATGTAAAACAAACGATATGTAAACTACGATTGTATTTTCTCTCAAAAAGCTTTAGCTACAGAGATAATTATGCAATGCAGTGCAAGAACAGAATGGGCATTCGAGAAAATAAATAATTTGAATTATTATTATTGAATGCATTATTTTAATTCCATAACACAATTTAGTTTTGTATGATATTACATAGTTAAAGTTAGTTTAAAAAGATTACTAAAGTTAGTTAATAAATCAGTTGTAATGTAAAAATAACGGGCTCCCGAATTTTACTAATAAAAACATCTGAGTTGAAGTCGGTTTCCATCACTACTGGAGTGGTCCGCCGCCGCTAGTGCACTGCTCCATTTGATTCTATGCCCCGACAGACCTTGCGGCGGGGCTGCGGCTGGATAAAACTGCGGCGAAGATTTCGCCGTCGCCGCGCCGCCGCCGCAAACCGTTGATGTGCACTGCTCGGCAATTCTCCATTTGCTCCCATGTATCTAAGAACGCGCCGCTGCCGCGCCGCCGCCGCAAACCGCTGGTGTGCACCGGGCCTTATGTATAATCAATGCTAATACTATATAGTCGCCGCCGCCGCCGCTGATGTGCACTACCTTTCTCGTCACCGCACGCCGCACGCCGCAGCGGCGCCGCCGCCGCAAACCGCTGATTTGCTCCGGCCCTTATACATTAGATCAAATGGAGAATTGCCGAGCAGTGCACATCAACAGTTTGCGGTGGCGGCGTTATTAAGGTTATTAAGGTTTTACTAATGGGTTTAATGGGTTTTGTAAACAAAAGTAATCAAAATTAAAACAATTTTATACAGAACTAGGGATCTATAGTAGCTATATATAGCATATATAGTAAAATGAACGCATTTGCCGAGTATAAGAAACATATATTTATAAAGGGTGTTAAATAAACTTTCAGGACTTTAGGATATGATTCTTCATACACAAATAAAGAAGAATGTTGATTTGAAGGGATGTCCTAAAACGCTTAGTTTTCCGTCTATCTGTCTGTACGTAATTTTTACTTAATACGTTATATCTTACGAATATCTAAAGATATCAACTTCAAACTTGGTACATGTATTGCATCTAATATGACCCATTTTGGTATGGAATATCAATTTTATACTTTGCACCATTTCAAAATGCCAACCATTTTTGTTTTTCAAAACTAAATATCTTAAACCCTGTAACGTTTAGTATACCCTGTAAGAATTAAAAAAATTGTGTATTTTTTATCTAAAAGAAATAATATGAAGGTTTTAACAATACGATTATAATTAACTGAGAAATCGTGATTATTATAAGTTAAAACCTTATATTTTAGTCCTGATATGGCAAAAAACATGTTTTAACTTATAAAAAATACAAACACTCACTTCATACGGGTAACACAAAATGGGTCTTATTAGATGTAATACATTTACTAAGTTTGAAGTTTATATTTTTAGATGTTTCCAAGTCATAACGTATTCAGTAAAACACACTTACAGACAGATGGACAGAAAACTAAGCGTTTTAGAACATACTTTCACGAGTACCTTTTTCTTTATTTTTGTCTGAGGAATCATAACCCATAAGTCCTGAACTTTTTTATATCACCCTGTCACATAAATTAACAATGAAGTTGAAAGTAGCTTAAATCAATAACTTTTTATAATTAATATTTCTCACATGTGGTTTATATCCATATAGTTCTTGTCTAAGTTAAGTTTGCAAACTTAGTATACAATTAATTAATTTACTCATCACTAGAGTCTTCCCTAACAGATTCCAAAGACTTCATAATTTACCACTAAAAGTACAGAATAAAGAAGGATTTTCAGATGGTATTCGTATTAAATTCATTACTTCCTGCGGATTTTCTTTAACTGTTTTTCTCGTAACCTGCCGATAACTGATAATTATAGGGTCTAAAGTTACCATTCACATTGATAATAAGACCCTATTTTTTGCAGTTCGTTGCCGCATTCGAGTATTACGTTCCCGAAAACTTCTAGTCTTCGTGACGAGCATCTTTGCCCTTCTCTGAAAACTGCCCTGTGGGCAAAATCGATGTTTGAATTACCTCAGTATCGTACAAAAGTATGTTATGCACAGTAGCGGGTATATCACACCATGAATATAGGTCTTTATAGTATAGGTTTCTTGTATTCATGTGCCAATTTTTCAAAGCTAACTAAAGAAATGTTATAACCAGAAGACAAAGCTCTTAAGAGGAAGCTTAGATTCGTAATAAGCCCAACATCTACAGCTGTAGGCCTAATATTAGTAGGCCTACTAGTTTCAGCGTTAAAAATCATTTTCGTATTACCGTCATTAATGGAGTCATACCTTGGTTTTGGCTCATCTACATTAAGGTCATAAACCAGGTAAGATAGATAGATGTTAAGGTGCAAAGAGGATAGATGTTAAGATTCTGTGGCAAAGAGCTTTATAATTTTTTATTTGTACTTAAGAATATTTTTACGAGATTCGATATATTTTTATTTCACTTTAAACGTAGAGTTTAACCAAATAAATAGTGATATAAGCACAAAAATAAGTAGCAATTGTTAGCTGAATTAACTTAACGATTAAAATTAACATTTATATAAAAATAAGCATGTATCTTAAATAAATTCACAAAAAGTTGAAGTGCACTGAAGTCGCAACTAAACTATTAATGAATCAAAATAAGATAACCCAAGGTATAGTTTAAGCGAAAAATTAGCCCGGGTACTCGAGGGTAACATTAGTTACGTATCTTCAAACTTTTAAAATACTGTACAGTTTTATATTTATAAATTGTTTTTCACTTTAATCTGCAACCAACATCAATGATCGATATGATTTAACCAAACATTTAAATTCGTATGGTATTGAAGGCTACTAAGTAAATATACATTTGAAAGCTCTGTATTTATACATAAATAATAATATGAAGGTTGTAATGGTTGTATCGATTGTTACGGCTATTACCAAGAAGTACAGTAATAACTTTGACTCGCTCATTTATGTTCATCAATGATATTTTGACAAAGTGATTTTTATAATCATAATCTCAAAGTAGTTCCTAATCAAACTCAACAGATAGTTTGCTCCATATAAAAGGGGAGTGTGTTGTCCCCCTAATCTCCATTGCTTGGGTTACTGTGCGCCGCAAACCGCTAATGTGCACCGGGCCTAAGGGCGTATTCACACATTACGTAACGCATTTTTTTCGTCATATCAAACCCTTTCCCTCACCAACGTAACACACCGTAACACCCACCCCTCTCTCATATATTACGTAAACAATCGTAGTAGTAAATGTTAAAAAGCTTAAATCGTGTATAAATCATCATTTTGAAAATATTTCAATGAGATATTGTTTTTAATTTCTCAAAAAAATCTGTATACGATCCATAACAAATTAACAAAATGTTATAGGTGCACTTATACAATTCTTGCACAGACCACCGCATATATTGCAGTTAAACCGACGACCTGCATGTTGTTTCTGTGTTGAGCAATTCGCTTGGGCACTTACAGGAAAAGGATGATACTCACTGAACTTATTTGAATAATTGTCATCAAATACTTTACTAATTATATTTTATACTTCAAAAAACAATTTTTGTAGCATCAAAGAGTTCAAAAACTCAATTGCCTTTCCATGTACTCGCTGTTCTCAAACAGATTTCACACATGGGAGTTCCAACTAATCACCAATTATCATCTGGACAAACATAACACTCGTTGCCTTTACAAAGACAAATAATTGTTCATTGTAAAGATGCGTGGTATTTTATTGATGGATTGATTACTTTGACAGGAAACAAACAAACATTTTAAACTTTTCTATTGAGTAAAGGTAGTATTTTTTACAGTATTAGTGCATTTTTTACCAACAAATTTAGGCCTATTTATAATTTTAAATTAAAGAAAAATATATTTCACTGATATAATTTTTTTATAATGTGCAGTTTTACTTTATGTTAAAAGAGGTTATTCAGTCAGTATATTTCTTAACTAGAATTTATATTTCTAAATAAACAAATGGCCTTCATATGACATACTGGGACTCATATTATGTAGTAGAATGGCTTGAAAAGATGTGATTTGTTTACTGTAAATGCAAATTTTTTATCGACAAAAACGCCTATCAGACAAAAAGCAAACACGCAAATGAACAAATGTATTTGCATTTCGCAACCATTAAGTCACAGTTACTACAGATATAAGGTTCATTCATTGAAGCGTGGATGTCAAATTCAACTAATCTGACTTTATTTCAAGTTAGAGTTAAAATACAGAGTGTCTATCGCGCCTTTGCCGCAGGTTCCCTTCCCACTTGAGATATTTTCATCCCATTCTGTAGGGATATTTTAACGTCCTTAGGACAAATGTTTTTTTTTAATGGTTTGGGTTTTTTTAACGACATTGATTTTTACCTAAGCTATGTGCAATTTTCGTTCTTTACTAAAATTCTTAAAACTTGTTTCTAATGATAAACACAGTAAATTGATAATATAGCAATACATCTATGTTGATCGTTATAGCCATCAAATTAAACTTTCGAAAAACGTATACTTCGTTGGAAAAGGTTTTATACACAGTGGAAGCGGTTTAACTAACTTCAACTATGTCTAAGAGATATACTGCCAAGAAACCAATTTATTATATTATTTATTTACTTTTATTTGAAACAAATCAAAACATGCAATGCGATCTAACAATTACACTTTATTATAAACCAAGTAATGTTAAATGTAAAATATTATTAGAAACTCGAGAGAACAAGAGTGGTATTTTGAGGAATATTTCATGGCATATCGAGGAATAAAGTGGAATTTGTTATTAATGATGTAGGATATTGTTGGCGCGTAGTGGAAACACTGCTTGGCCAATAAAGTGTCCAGTTTTGTTGGGCACATAGTGTAATTTGCTTATAAACAAAGCCTACCTTATGATACGGTACATCAACAGTTAATTACACAATAATATTTGATACAATTTTTCGAGTACCGATGTGTAAAATTCATATACATCAAATCTATTATAGGATGAAATTAAAACTCTAAGTGACCCTTGTCACTTAGAGGGTCTTCTTCCCTTGCGGTCGTGAGTGTATGGGTGCGGGTGAGGGACCCATAGAGTTCTACGGTGGGACCACCTGACTCTCAGCCGCTGCCTCCAGTTGCTGTACCCTCAGCTAGGCCCCTACAGTACGTCGGCAAATCGAAGCACAGTACAGTACATGGTACGAGTAGCGCAGGGCCGCCACGAGAGGGGAGGCAACCGGGACACTTTGCCCCAGCGTAACACACCGTAACACCCACCCCTCTCTCATATATTACGTAAACAATCGTAGTAGTAAATGTTAAAAAGCTTAAATCGTGTATAAATCATCATTTTGAAAATATTTCAATGAGATATTGTTTTTAATTTCTCAAAAAAATCTGTATACGATCCATAACAAATTAACAAAATGTTATAGGTGCACTTATACAATTCTTGCACAGACCACCGCATATATTGCAGTTAAACCGACGACCTGCATGTTGTTTCTGTGTTGAGCAATTCGCTTGGGCACTTACAGGAAAAGGATGATACTCACTGAACTTATTTGAATAATTGTCATCAAATACGCACTCCTTTACTAATTATATTTTATACTTCAAAAAACAATTTTTGTAGCATCAAAGAGTTCAAAAACTCAATTGCCTTTCCATGTACTCGCTGTTCTCAAACAGATTTCACACATGGGAGTTCCAACTAATCACCAATTATCATCTGGACAAACATAACACTCGTTGCCTTTACAAAGACAAATAATTGTTCATTGTAAAGATGCGTGGTATTTTATTGATGGATTGATTACTTTGACAGGAAACAAACAAACATTTTAAACTTTTCTATTGAGTAAAGGTAGTATTTTTTACAGTATTAGTGCATTTTTTACCAACAAATTTAGGCCTATTTATAATTTTAAATTAAAGAAAAATATATTTCACTGATATAATTTTTTTATAATGTGCAGTTTTACTTTATGTTAAAAGAGGTTATTCAGTCAGTATATTTCTTAACTAGAATTTATATTTCTAAATAAACAAATGGCCTTCATATGACATACTGGGACTCATATTATGTAGTAGAATGGCTTGAAAAGATGTGATTTGTTTACTGTAAATGCAAATTTTTTATCGACAAAAACGCCTATCAGACAAAAAGCAAACACGCAAATGAACAAATGTATTTGCATTTCGCAACCATTAAGTCACAGTTACTACAGATATAAGGTTCATTCATTGAAGCGTGGATGTCAAATTCAACTAATCTGACTTTATTTCAAGTTAGAGTTAAAATACAGAGTGTCTATCGCGCCTTTGCCGCAGGTTCCCTTCCCACTTGAGATATTTTCATCCCATTCTGTAGGGATATTTTAACGTCCTTAGGACAAATGTTTTTTTTTTAATGGTTTGGGTTTTTTTAACGACATTGATTTTTACCTAAGCTATGTGCAATTTTCGTTCTTTACTAAAATTCTTAAAACTTGTTTCTAATGATAAACACAGTAAATTGATAATATAGCAATACATCTATGTTGATCGTTATAGCCATCAAATTAAACTTTCGAAAAACGTATACTTCGTTGGAAAAGGTTTTATACACAGTGGAAGCGGTTTAACTAACTTCAACTATGTCTAAGAGATATACTGCCAAGAAACCAATTTATTATATTATTTATTTACTTTTATTTGAAACAAATCAAAACATGCAATGCGATCTAACAATTACACTTTATTATAAACCAAGTAATGTTAAATGTAAAATATTATTAGAAACTCGAGAGAACAAGAGTGGTATTTTGAGGAATATTTCATGGCATATCGAGGAATAAAGTGGAATTTGTTATTAATGATGTAGGATATTGTTGGCGCGTAGTGGAAACACTGCTTGGCCAATAAAGTGTCCAGTTTTGTTGGGCACATAGTGTAATTTGCTTATAAACAAAGCCTACCTTATGATACGGTACATCAACAGTTAATTACACAATAATATTTGATACAATTTTTCGAGTACCGATGTGTAAAATTCATATACATCAAATCTATTATAGGATGAAATTAAAACTCTAAGTGACCCTTGTCACTTAGAGGGTCTTCTTCCCTTGCGGTCGTGAGTGTATGGGTGCGGGTGAGGGACCCATAGAGTTCTACGGTGGGACCACCTGACTCTCAGCCGCTGCCTCCAGTTGCTGTACCCTCAGCTAGGCCCCTACAGTACGTCGGCAAATCGAAGCACAGTACAGTACATGGTACGAGTAGCGCAGGGCCGCCACGAGAGGGGAGGCAACCGGGACACTTTGCCCCAGCCCCCCGGATTTCAGGGGCCTAGAGGGCCCCGGCCAAAAGAAAAAGTACCAAGATAGTATAATGTGGGGCCCCACACAGAGTTTTTGCGCCAGGCCCCCCTTCTCTTCAAGGCAGCAATGAGTATAACGTGGGGCCCCGCACAGAGCTTTTGCCCCAGGCCCCCCTTCGCTTCAAGGCAGCAATGGAGTAGCGTACTTTTCGATCATGCGTCTACAACTCGTAATAATTGTTACATGATCGCTTTTAACAACCGTGAAATTAGATTGGATTTTCGAAAAAATCTTTGAACTTTGTTTTTTTGTCCTCATTTTCCGTTCGGTCGGAGCGAAACTACGAGTGCTTACGGGAGTGCGATGTACATGATGCCGAGGTTGTACTGCGTGCGCGCGCGCTCGCGCGCGCGTGTGTGTGTGTGTGTGTGTGTGTGTGTGTGTGTGTGTGTGTGTGTGTGTGTGTGTGGGCGCGCGCGCGCACGTACGCGCGGGGCCGGGGAACGGTCGGCCATCTGCCTGCCAGACGTCCTTGAGATCTGCCGTCTAGCCACGCCGCCCCCCTCCACACCTGCCTCAAACTACAACACCATGCCACATGTTTCTTACTTCTCAACACACTAAAGTGATATAGTGCCTACAACCGAGTTACAGTAGTGTGCGCGAACCGCTTTGGTACATGATGTCTCAGTTTGGGTAATAATAACTAGCAAAAGCCCAATACTATTAGTTCTTGCTAAAAAGGAGTATTTTTTAAATCATGAATGCTTTTTCGTATTATCCGTATAGCCATAGCTATCCAAGAACTCACGTTCGGTGTAAAATGCTTAATTGAATAACAATATTTCCTCAGAAACAAATTTAAAACGGTTTAACTGAAAGCCGCTTGCAAGAGAAAGAAAGGTTGGTCAGAGTAACCTACGATTTATCTGAAATGGTACCCATTTAATCTGGCGAGCAGGAAAGAACAATGCTGGGTTCTAGCCAATAATAGGGCTGCACGCTGCTTGCTGTCGCTCAATTTCCTAGCCTCGAAGATAATTTATTTACAAAATTGCGAGGCGTTTTAGTAATTATCCAGCATTCGCTTTAGGGCAGCTGTTTTTTCGATCGACAGGGTCTTCACACCTTTCCAAAGGTGTGCAGTCTGACAACGCATCAGCTCGACCAGGATTGGCTGTCTTTCGCCTTGGTCGCCAGTCCTGCAACTTACAACACATTATTCGGTTGGGGGGGGGGGGTAATCAAAATTACCCACAATGTTGACCAGAACTATTCTTTATAAAATCTCAATTTTCAACAAATTTAGATTTTGATCCCTCCCTCTAGCCTCTTCAATAGCTAGGTCCCTACCTGCAAGACACGCCCTTAAATGTCTTCCCTCCTGCTCGTAGAAATAACCAATTGGTTATCATTTGTACCATTTATCTCTCTTAAGAATGTTCCAAATTGAAGCGACACTTGTACCGCTTTTGACTAATCTAGTTTTTAGGCAGTGGTAAAAGAAGCCACACTGACAAATATGCTGATTTCTTAAGAAGGCAAATCCTAGAACATCTGAAACTCCTCCTCTGTCATGGTATAACGCCATAGATGCCAGAGGTCTGTTACCTGTATCATCCTGAAGATGACTGAATAATACAGAACTTATTGCAACTAGATGCGTCGAAGTCGCAAGCTAACATCTCAAGCATATTACCACAAGGCAAGCCAGTTCTTAGATTGCCAATTAGTATACACTGAATACTCCAGTACTAAATTTACTGCAATAGTTCCATGGTAGTGCTTCTCAGTTATCAGGAGTTTTTTCGTGTTTCGAGTGCTAGATGCTTGTCCCACCCTTCCTGAACTGGGGTTCCCTCGATCAGGCTCATTGGGATCTATCTTATACAGTAGTACTTTTTCCTATAGTAGGTGTGGTGTAAAGCCCCTTGTGGACAGTTTCCCTAGTAAAGGCAGGAGGTAGCACTTTTCTGATGAAAGAATGCTTTGGCAAAAAAAGTAGGGGGAGAAAATAGAACCCACTTTTACCTATCAGATATATAACACCAGACAAAAAAAACAATTCATTCAGAACAACACCGGTTAACTCTATTTGAACACAAGTCTAAATATTGCGGGTTAAAATTGTTTCAGGCCTTGCCAGAAAAATTACAAAAATTGGAGAAAATCTCAAAATTCAAACTTGAAGTTAGGAGATCCCTGATCAATCAGTCTTGTTTTTACGATCTGGAGAGCTTCTTAAAAGCTGTGTAGACTAGTAGTTATTCTTTGCAAATTAGTTTTTAAGACCTAGTGACCTGTCCAATTCTCCATGGACTACTTGGTCTCAAGTATCAAGAATCCCAGTGATTCCGTCCTGCGGAGACAAGAGCGTTAGGTTTGTTTCTTGGTGCGCTTGGTGTGCATGCTAGACGCAAGGTAATGAAATGTGGAAGATCTTGAGTCTGAATTCTAAATTAAAGTGAGGTGGAATACGAATGAAAAATGTTTGCAGAAAGGCTAAGTGAAAAAATGGCTATTTCTTTATGCAAGACTTTTTATAAATATTGTTTTAATCAACATCTATATGAATATAAAATATAGGGAACCAAAAATAAAATAAAATTAGTTGTTAAAATGGTTAAGAAAAAAGTATATTTTCTCTCAGACATCTCAGGACAGAAATTGTTGGAACATGACCCGAGCAGATAACTAGAGGTTTGACCTTATTACTGTTACACAGTAGCACTCCAATTATACGAATTCCAATTATCTTGATCCCTTATAGTGGAGAAAGTTTGAAGAAAAATAATAGTTTATTAAATTTAAGTAGCGACCGTGATACATAATATGGCAGTTGTCTTGTAATACAGTTGTCTTATAATTCATTAAGTTATTTTTTGTGGTTTTTTCCACATCCAGTCCTATATTAAAATTGTGCTCTTTAATTTTAAACTTCCGATAACTTTTCCCGAGGACCTAGGGTAATGTACAACTATCCTTAATTTTGCATATCCGAACCGGCCCGGCCCGGTCCACAATTAAGCCCATGACGTAACGTAAAGGACTGGGTGGTGGTATAATTCAGCATTACGTAGCGTTATACGATGGAGGGAGGGGTGTTGCAATTTAGAAAAAGTGAGTTACGTAATGTGTGTTTGGCCATTAAATTTAGGTCTAAAATGACAGAGACGATGAAGTCAACTCAGTGACGTTTCAGGCCTTCTTACCCGAAGAGGCGAATGAATATGGATGCCTTCTCTGAGTTAAAAATCTAAATCCTTCTGTGATTTTTATGAAAATACTTGACTCTTTCCATAATAATCATTGGACAAATTAACCAACATATCCTAACTGCTTCAAACGACAGAGTTGAAGGTGACATCTTTGTGAATACCAGACGTGTCACGAATTGTATAGGTTATGTGTCGGCGCAGCGCGGCGCGGCGGGCAGTTAGTTGGTAGGCCAGGGCGTATAGGACGATGACCTCGCCAACAGCTAACATCTCGACCAGACAGCATCCTCACGTCACACGCACGCGCACTCGCACGACATGCGATTCCACTGGCACACCGTCAATTATCTATGATAATACTAAATTATCGTTTCGTATTATAGCTGCTGTTCGGTCTTGCCATTTGACGAATAGTTGGGAGATTATCCGGGCCTGCAAAGGACCAACAAGAGAAGCCAAGTAGGATACACTTACATGTTAAGGGAACTTTGGGTTTATTAGGTAATTTTTCGAACCAGGTTAATTTGTTGTTCATAAGTTCAAATGACACGTATGGATTTTCAACAAAATCCATAGTGCTTGAAAAGTTTCTATACCATGTTTTACATAACATAACCTATAAGTATGCATATGTTGGTTGTCACTTTATTGTTTCTAATCGCAGAATTCAGGACGCTCTAAAATATTCCCTCTCACCCTACCAAATGCCCATCCTGTATTGGGTTTAAAGGTACTTCTTCCCAAATGACCCTCTAATAAATTCAGGGCAAGACCTCAAGAATCGGGACTGCCAAGACAAATCGGTACGGATGGCTCTTTCGTTTTGGAGTAAAATGGGAATTTTTAGGGAGTGTGACATTGTGTAAAAGTTGTGGGAGGATGGAATTTTATTTAACTAACGGATTTATTTCCCCATGGTGGTCAATTCTTATGGATTTGTCCAAATGTTCTTGAGTTTTAGGATCTTTCTGACCCCATTACATTTAGGTATTTAAACAAAAAGTTAATCGAGCGAATTTGAAACAAATTGATAGTGAACAATTTTTTGTAGTATGAAAGGATCAGCCCACACCCCAGTTAAATCAAAATAACGTTAGGATTGAATCTAGTACGAAACTGTTACAAGCCAACATTTTTTAAGTCAGTAAAATAATGTGTTGCCTGCTTGTTAGCGCACACATACAACATGAAAGTTTTTACCAACAAAATTCCCTAAATTAGAGAGCATTGGGGACTAGGGGTATAGAGGAAAATGCAGTGTAAAAAGTTGAACATCACGGGTATGACCTAGTTTAGACTTGTAAAATCTGATAGCTCCTGCAAAACACTGATCTTTAAGTCGAAGTAAAACAATATACTGTCAATAAACACACACGAAAAAACTAGACTCAAAATTAATAAGGGCTAACAAATTGAAAATTCAAATACTAAACGACGTATTCAAGTGTTAGGCGATACCGCCAACATCTATAAAAGAGTTTTAATAGAATAAAAAAACCCAGGACAAGTAACGGAATTTGACAACTATTCATAAACTGCTTATGAGCTGACGTAAATACCAAAACCTGAGCAGCAAGAAAAACATGAAAACCCTACTGGCACAGACACCGTAAAAGATCGCGAGAGAAACGGATTTCGTAAAAAGTGAAATTCGGGAAACGCGGTGTTGCCGGTGCGACGGCGACGGCGGGCGAGGACCGGTCAATGCGACCTAATCCCCGTCGACGTCTGTGCCCCTGTCTAGACGTCTTAATTGCTGCATTGTGAAAAGATTGCCCAACCTCGGCTCGCGGCACATTTCAATGTGGAACGCTCGCGGCAGCCACCAGCCAGCCTGCTCACTGCCACCGCCCCGCCCGGCCTCCTACCTCCGCCACAGCCGCGCCGACTGGGTGGGAATCTGCGAGAGGATTCTACTGATAACATTTTACTGGCTACAGATTTCACTGGGAAATAACAACGTGAACTTCAAGAAAGGAAACACGCTAAGATGTTCATGAAAAGCGTCAAACAATGCATTGATGACATTACGAATAGTGATCACGACCTAAACCCAGCGTAGGTACGGAATGTGTTAGCTGTTAGTATACAACGAAGTTAACTATAAATGTTCAATACTCATGATCCTCAAAATTGTGAATCTTAAAACTTGAATTTTTCTCATCACTCTCATTGTGCTCTTCACATATTTTCTGGAATATTCTTCTAAAGAATACCATAAAGAAAGGAAGTAATCCGCGTGAAATTTGGGAATAATTTAATCGACGGAGGCATAAGTTTTCCACCAGCTAGTAAAATACTAACTACAGCTACAGCTAAAATATTGTGTGACAAAATTAATGGTGTATAGAGGGTGAACAGCAGACCGCTGCGGCTTTTCGGAAAGTATGGTCACCTCCACAAGACGTCATGGGAGCATTTTTGTCGTTGCGCATGTGACCTGAGACACTTCATGCAACCCCTAGTGGCTAATCGACAAGGGTGGCCACCACCTCCACGGCACCAAAAGCTTCACTCTTTCATCTGTCGTTGCGACTGGTCAGTTAGTAAGGCCGTAGTCTTAGTGAATGGTTATTTGTCTACTCATGGTTCAATAGCTTCCGATTTCTTCCCTTACAAGCTATAGACGCAGTAAGAGAAGTCACCTCATGTCTATGTCAGTCACCTACATGATGCCCAGAATAAGAGTGTAATAAACCCAATTGACACCAAAATATGAGCTTCAAACGCCTAATAAATAATCGTAAGAAAGTGAAAAATGCTAGCACAACTAGGTGGGTTTCATATGGCTCGTTCTATGTCATCTAAACTTTAGGAAATTATGACAGCATTTTCACCCAATCTATAACTTGCACAAACGGATTTCAGGATCTCATCATAGCTCCTGAAGACAATAAAATGTTCATCCTCCGTTCAAGAGGAGAGTTGGAATTCTTGGAAAAGTAATTTCTCTCCCGTGTAACGTATGCTGTAGAATCTGCCCCATGTCAATGCGGCTACTGAAAGAGGCAATCAACCATCAACGACGTTCTCTTTTATCATTTGAGTTAGCAGCAGAATCTAAATACCACATTCAAGACGCATAGTTTGATAGCCATTCAATAAGTGGAATTTAATAAAAGTTCTATCATCCTGCTCGTCAATAGTTTGTAAATTTGGTTTCAAAGACCTTAAAAGGGCGCAACGCTTGAGCTCAGGTAGTCTGAGCTTTTCTTAGCCCTGAATTTAGTTTCGCAAGTCGGTTGGAAAACACTGATAGTGCCTTTTCAGAAACCATCCATGAAATCTGATTTCAGGTACATATTTTTTGATAAATGTTGGTGTATCGGCAACAACCAATGTTACTGCAATTTTAATGATAAACCTTCATTAAAATTCTATGATATTTTTGAGAATGAAATTATTTGTTTTGTCCCGTCTTGTATTTTATGAACAGTTAATTTCAAATAATTACTTTTGACGTATCTTCACTTTTTTGTCACCGTAGTTTGTTATCTATTATATAGTTATGCTTTAGTTAAGTCCATCTTGTGGCTGTCCATTGTTACATTGTCATTGTCTTTGTACTATTGGTGTAATCCGTTGGAATATATAAATAAATAAATGAATTAGCACTGCCGTACACCAAATTACTTTCTTTCAAATAAAAGAGTGCACAGATTTGTGAACTTCCAAGTAGTTTGTTTTACGACTTGAATCTTTTGAATATACTTTTTTGGCTTATTTTCAATTGTCAGTGTCGTCAAGTTATAAATATACAAAAGTACTTTCTTTACAACTGTCAACTTAAATATAAATAATTTATTAGGAAACCGTCAGGTGTTTGTTTATTACAGTTTATAAATGTATATGTACATAGTTGCTGCTTTAAACAAACATCCGTTTGTTTATTACAGTTTATAAATGTATATGTACATAGTTGCTGCTTTAAACAAACATCCGTAAACTAACAGTTTACACGTTTAAAAAGTGTTCCTATAGTTTGTGGCAAAGCAGTTTGTAAGATCTAACAAGAGCCAATAACACATCGATCATAGAAAAAACTTACTGTCTGGAATGTTTATGAATTGAATAAGCACACATTACCTGATTTGTGACAAACTACCTTCGTTTTAAATTAAATGTAATATACTTACTTAATGTCCCTTAAAACAATTTCTTTCATCCCCTGTATGGTTATTGTTTATGGCTTAACACTGTTGACTAGTAATATCGATGGCATCTGCAAATTTACAAAAAATATATGTAAAGCTATGGTTACCATTTTTTAGTTTTAGAATTGTATTGACGCTTTGTATGATGACTTTTACTACGTCCAAGAATGGTATCTCTCTCAAAAACACTTCGTGCGCTACTTCAAGAGGGTGGAAACATTACACCAAAACGCCAATATAAATACAATATTGCATCCAACTTGCGGTCACGCTGGGTTATATTTTATATAATTGGTCTGCTTCAATATCTTTCACGGAAGCTCAGTCGGGTACAAAATGATTGTTAATTAACTGCTCCGCGTCTGTAAAGGTATCCAATGCAATCATGTCCACGCTATTAAGTAGGCCGTGGCGTCTGTAAAGGTATCCAATGCGATCCTGTCCACGATATCAGGTAGGTTGTAGAGTCTGTAAAGGTATCTAATGCAATCCTGTCCACGATATCAAGTAGGTCGTGGCGAATGTAAAGGTATCCAATGCGAACTTGTCCACGATATCTGGTAGGTCGTGGCGAATGTAAAGGTATCCAATTGCGATCCTATCCACGATATCAGGTAGGTCGTGGCGAATGTAAAGGTATCCAATGCGATCCTGTCCACGATATCAGGTAGGTCGTGGCGAATGTAAAGGTATACAATGCGATCCTGTCCACGATATCAGGTAGGTCGTGGCGAATGTAAAGGTATCCAATGCGAACCTGTCCACGATATCAGGTAGGTCGTGGCGTCTGTAAAGGTATCCAATGCGATCCTGTCCACGATATCAGGTAGGTTGTAGCGTCTGTAAAGGTATCCAATGCGATCCTGTCCACGATATCAGGTAGGTTGTAGCGTCTGTAAAGGTATCCGATGCGATCCTGTCCACGATATCAGGTAGGTCGTGGCGAATGTAAAGGTATCCAATGCGAACCTGTCCACGATATCAGGTAGGTCGTGGCGAATGTAAAGGTATCCAATGCGATCCTGTCCACGATATCAAGTAGGTTTTAGCGTCTGTAAAGGTATCCAATGCGAACTTGTCCACGATATCAGGTAGGTCGTGGCGAATGTAAAGGTATCCAATGCAATCCTGTCCACGATATCAGGTAGGTCGTGGCGAATGTAAAGGTATCCAATGCGAACCTGTCCACGGTATCAGGTAGGTCGTGGCGAATGTAAAGGTATCCAATGCGATGCTGTCCACGATATCAGGTAGGTCGTGTCGAATGTAAAGGTATCCAATGCGATCCTGTCCACGATATAAGGTAGGTTGTAGCGTCTGTAAAGGTATCCAATGCGATCCTGTCCACGATATCAGGTAGGTTGTAGCGTCTGTAAAGGTATCCAATGCAATCCTGTCTACAATATCAGGTAGGTCGTGGCGAATGTAAAGGTATCAAATGCGATCCTGTCCACGATATCAGGTAGGTTGTAGCGTCTGTAAAGGTATCCAATGCAATCCTGTCCACGATATCTGGTAGGTCGTGGCGAATGTAAAGGTATCCAATGCGATCCTGTCCACGATATCAGGTAGGTTGTAGCGTCTGTAAAGGTATCCAATGCAATCCTGTCCACGATATCTGGTAGGTCGTGGCGAATGTAAAGGTATCCAATGCGATGCTGTCCACGATATCAGGTAGGTTGTAGCGTCTGTAAAGGTATCCAATGCAATCCTGTCCACGATATCAGGTAGGTCGTGGCGAATGTAAAGGTATCAAATACGAACCTGTCCACGCTATAAAGAAGGCCGTGGCGAATGTAAAGGTATCCAATGCGATCCTGTCTATGCTATCAGGTAGGACGTGGTTTGGAAAGTCATGGTAGCTGTTGGTAAATTGTGTCTGCATTACAAAAAATAGATAGAGCTCCGAAGGGTGACTAGCTGTCCGTAAATTGCAGGCCACTTAAAGTCGTACGATCATCACTAATTTTTGTCGCAGTTGGAACTCCCCGTACAACCACGTCTGGCTGCCCCAATCTTCTGGGCCTTCCTTCTTTGACGTTACAACCACCATAGGCGTGCGCGCGGGGTGTGCCACAGGTGCCGTGGCACCTGCAAAGATTTCAGGAGGGGCGCTACAGAGCCTGTTCTGATTTTGGAGGTGCCACGTAATCTATTTTACATTTGAAAAATCACTAGATTATACTATTAATGTTAATTTAAAATTTTAGGATATTCCTTGTGTGGAAATGTGAACGTTTCGCAGTTTTTGCAGTTCCGGAAGATGGAAGCAACATAGAAATTAGAATGTTTAAATGCGGCGCTCACTTCAGAATTGCGTACAGGCCTAGCCGTGGCGCTGAAATCGATCGCGATTGCAGGCGTAACACGTGGTGCACCTTCTTTCTTCAATGAAATAGGGAAGTGAGACCGCTAAGCTCTTATTTTACCATTGAGTTTGTTTGTGGGTAGGATTTAGTGCGTACCTTTGTCATTTTTATCGTTTAGTAGAAGCAAATTTAAATAATTAATACATTTTAATATCACTTATTTTGATTTGTTTGCGTGACACTTTAGCAAACAAATTATTACAACTGAATATCAGTGTTGCCACTCTCACTCTGGCCATTGCTCCTTCGCCGGACTGAAAATCCTGAATTTTTCACCAATCCGGTCGCAAAAATCCGCCAGTAAAAAATCCCCATTTAGCCCTAATAATACTGAAAATACGCCAATAACACTCCTAAGTTGATTAATCTAAAAGTTTCCAATTCTAACCTCTAGCATCATTAACTGGTCGTTAGTCAAAATATATGTGCTTTTCGAACTTAAATTTCATCATTTATAAACAACTGATTTAGCAATTTTACCATCATAAATGCGTCACTAATCGTGTATGCCTAAACTCTATGATCTACTGAATAAATAAACAACTGAACATAGAATGGTAAGCCATGTGATGAAGTGAAAACTGAATGACACCATCGAGGTTAATATTTGTAGACATAGACAGAGCTCTCGTCCAGGGTAAAAAAGTAAAGCCTACATGGTCGACCACTTTGTCCCTCCGGTCCCATAGTAACCAATCAAATCCTCTCTTCTCTAGTTACGGTATATGTTTGTCAGCTGACTAATATATGTAACTTGTAAGAGAGGATCTGATTAGTTACCTGAGGAAAATTGAGATCAACATGGAGGCTTCAATTTTTTATCCCACTCTAGAGCTCTAAACCTCGTTGGAAAACCCCCAACAATCCAAGAAATATATTTTTATTATTGTGCTAATGTTACAACTATTGTTTCCCTGAACATGATTATTTAGCTTTTTAGCGTATCCTATTTTTCAAACGGTGATATCACATAATTCCAACAAAATAACTAACTATATCATAAAATTAGCAAACGAACTAACTCTTGTACTTCTGAACAAAGCAAACTAGTAAGTAAGTAATAAACAAGTGAAGACGCGCCCCCCACGGAGGAAAACGAAAATAGTACATGGGACATAGTTTATAATAGTTCAAAAATATGTTTTTAGCATTTCTAGCATATATATATATATATATATATATATTCGTTTGATTCGTTTAGTATATAACCACAGTCACAGAGCACCAAATTAGGCGGATCTACTTGAAAACACATAGAAATCACAACTTTATGAAATACCCTAAAAATATTTGTAAAACCATGTTTTCGATAAAATCCGCCAGGAATACGCCAAGACCAAAAGATACACCAATTCGTCATAATTACGCCAACGTAATTTCATTATAACCTGAAAGACATTGAGTTATTATATATGCAGTCATAATGAGATCGGAAAAATTAATAAATTTTAAGTAACAACAACAAAATTAAATATTGCTCTCAATCATTTTAGGTTGGAGAGTTATTTTCAATTGTGTCGTTACCATACATCTAGTGAAATTAAACTATTTAATATTGACGTATTGGCAACAATGCTTGATTTGTCGTCTGTTGTGTTGCATGTGGGTGCGGATTGTCTGTACTGCGTTGACTCAAGTCAGCCGCTGAAACTGACGATTGCTTTATCATGACATTCTGTCTGTTTCCTCTCCCAGTTATTATAATTATAATAAAAACAAACAAAAACACTTAAAATTTGTCTCCTTTTCAAGTAAATTTCAATGTGCCTACTGAAAACATATAAAAACGTTATTTTATTATGCGCAATTCCTCACGCTTTCCCCCTTGGGGGCGTCATTTTCCTACTGGCACCTCCAAGGATGAAACCCTGCGCACGCCTATGACAACCACATAGAGTCTACGTGTCTCACTCGTAAAGAATCACGGAGTTTGTGACAGACATACGTATCAGCCCGCTAGGATCGCAACCACCAACATCCTCATGGAATAAACGAATTATATTCCGGGTAATATACGACAAAGACTAAACAATTTTATCATTTGATGTTTTAAATTAAAAGGTTTTACTACCTTTTAGAATATTTAATTAGGCCTAGTGCAAATGTTTTTAAACAGCAACGCTTTCCTACAACGGAAGACCAAACATTGTTTGATTGTAGGATTGCATTCTAAAATTACTCTTTATTTAGAAAACACAGTTAACTTTCTTCTAGCAAAACATGTTTATAGTATATTGATAACATAATTATCATAGCCGCAAACAGGAACCCTGTGGACCTCCGCACCGCTCCTTTTCCCTATCTTAACAATGTGTTTTTACGCGGCGTCACAGATTTCCCTGTAGGATAGACCGGAGCCCCTTAAAGATTGGGGGCAGAAGTTTCAAGGAATATAAATCAAAACTACTGCAACGGTAACAAAATCCCTACAAAAAAACTGGGAAGCGAGGGTCGATCTTTCAGGACCATGAGGGCCAAGTTCTGAAGTGGTGAACGAGGGGATTGAGTACATAAGTATAAAGAATAACTCTCATCATAGTAAGAACTAGGACAATTTCTCTCTGCATGAAATGTATACCCAAACAGTTAGTTACTAATAACACGCTCAATCTTGAGCATCAGGTCTTGACACCAGGCAACCAGGTTTTAGTTGTTAGGTTTCTCCGACACGAAGGAAGTCTAGTTCTAAATTGAGAATCAGACGTCAGCTATTATACGCTTAAAAGTTGACTCCAGTAACGAAACCTTACGCGTTTCTACCTGTTTCCTCCATAAGGCCAATGATAACTTTCAAAGCCCGTCCCTCCTCTACGGATTACCCAAAATCGTTGATTTTTGACTCATTTTAAAGTAAAAACAAAATAAATACCTAGCGATTGCAGGCAGCAAAATTGCTATAGGCCTATTAAAAATAATAATCGTTCAAAAGATTAAAAAAATTCAATACTTCAGTTTTGTTATGGGTGAACTATGACTAATATCGAAATTTTGCATAGTGAAATCAGTACGTATTTATTTGATCTTTAAAATTAACCATGAATCATCGATTTTGGATAATCCGTTGAAGAGGGACAGGCTTTGAAAGTTAACATTGGTATTAAGGGAGAAGCAGGTAGATGCAGAGGACTACCATCTGAAGTACTTTGCGTTATACATGGTTCGATCACTATTCTCTCTCTTGTAATTGTTTATTGTCTTGTGATGAACCCGATCTCATAATCTTAATTCTATAGACTACGCAATGGACTATGGCGCCCAATGAAGCAAGCGCCTCGGTAAGACTTTAAACGTCAACGAAGTTTTCGTGGTCAACCCACTTATATCGTAGGTCTCATTCCTATCTTGGCAATATTGGGAAGCATTCGTTGTGATATCGTGTTATCTCTCACTGCGGTCTTTTCAGGCTACTGATTACAGGCTTTAGGCCTGATAATGTTCCGGAGCACCCTAATTCGTTACCGGACTATATTACGTCAGACTGCAAGACACCTTACATATTGGCCCAACTTGTGGAATGAATAATTTCCACGAACACCTAAGCCAGTATAGGTATTGCTTGTGATCATCGATTGCCCAGTTTAACAATCTCACATGACCTGAGGTCCGTACACAGTCCAACTTGGCGTGGTAAACCAGACCCAGCCCGGTTTTTAGGCAATTGCTCACTTAGAAAAGAAATTTCCATCGTGGCGACCCAATTGGTTTTTCTGGATTGCGTGATTCTTGCAAGACTGAAGGACACATACTTATGTCAGTACAAGTAATATCTTCGGCCGCTCTCATGCCTTCCATTTTCCGCACGAAGTTTTACGATGGCAATTTGACAACCGAAATTATCAGCCCGTACTGGATGAAAGAGCGAGTACCCCCTAAGTTAAAAAAACAACCCCAGTTATAACAGTCATCTCTAAAAATTTGATCTTTCGGTCCGTGTTATTTCCAAAGACAGCGAAATTATGAACCTTAGCGGTAAACTGACACCTAATGTGGTAAATTTTCACAGAGGTTTCGAAAAGTTGTTGAGTTTATTTTAAATGTATTGGCATTCTGTCAAGTTCTCTTTAGAGTCAGTAGCTTGACTGATATCGATCATACTGACTCATACCAAGCCATTAACTCCAGTATGGTTGTTGTTGCATATGTGTCTCACTTGTGACGCTCACCGAGTACCAAACACATATTCTTCGACCGCTAATCTGGGCCTCTATTTCGAGGAGGTTGCTGATGGTTGTACCAAAGCACATTAAGTATTTGGCGACTCCCAACCCATGACGAATCCTGTAACCGACAAACCAACTGTTCTTTGGCATTGGAAATCTAATCTAAAACATGATATTATATTTCTCGTGTTCGGAATGGGTAATCTTGTAAGTATATCTTTATCTAAAATGTCAGTTGTTCTAGGTAAGGTAATCTCGTTTTCGGATGCATAATTTGTATGCCTATAGGAACACTATCCTTTGTTGATATTCATAAACTTTGAGGTCTATGTAAGTAAATGTTCGTGACCAATTACGAAAAAACAATAAACAAGATTACATTCCTCTTAAACCAAACAGACTCTTCATCTACAAGGAGAAATACGAGAAACTACACATTTTGCTCTAGCTCGATCATATGCCGGTAATACGAGCGCGATCTGGTGGTACGGAAACAAACTACGTGGTATTAACTACTAGCAGTCTTGTTTAATTGTTCTACTGCTTCTCTAGTAACCATTTTGTAAAATTCAAAGCATGAAATCATGAAATAGTGAAATCAAAGATGTTAACAATCTCGACTCTGGGCTTGCCTCTCTGTTAGGTCTTCCGTGTTCCGCGCTCTACTGTATGATCCCTCCATTAATTTATTTCTAATTACTCAACCAACTATTATATAGAGATCGGTCATGGTATTTAGCCTGCCTGTTTGGTCAGCCGCTTCTTCAGACTTGTTTCTCTGATTTAGTAGCACTGCCGGCAATAACGATTTTGCATATGCTAATACATATCCTACCAATTAGTCAATTAATTAAAACAGTAAACAAATTCAGTCTCATTTCGATTACTAGGATTTTTTGATAACTTCAATATAATGTATCTAAATCATAATGTTTGGAATATTCGAGTATCTCTCTTAAGACCAAACCATATCATATATTGCATTTTGTTTTTAGTTCATTTAACGAGAAAGCCAACATCCCCAGAGTGTATATTTGCTACTAAATGTGGGACATTTTACAGTGTAAACCTTCAATTGATAGTTGAGATTGTCACGAGTAAGCCTCAAATCAACTTCATAAGTCGAATAATTCCTGGAAATATAACTATAATTTATTTACCTCCTTATTCTCATGTTACTGTAGTTTTTGTTTATTTTACCTTCTCTCCATAACTTGTAATTGAATTGTATATATTCATCAGCTACTGGCTAAATTAATATGTCAGACGCATGATGTAAATTAAATAGAAGAACTTCATTTTATATATTATTGTAATGAGTGTGACAATACCTATTGCATGTATTTGTTTAGTGGTTAATAAAGTCTTGAATCTTGAATCTTTAACAACGCCTTTTTTTAGAGTTTGTTACAGTGTATATATACATGACCAGCGACACAGCAACACAGAATGCAGAATACGAAACTATTTTGCCATCATGCCGTCCTAAATTCTATGAGGGTTATTACCAATAGGTCGAATGATAACAACGATTTTAAGTTAAAAGTGTTTATAGAAATTCCAAGGGTAAAGGTGGAAATTGAAACCTCCGGAGAGCTTTTTTTAGTCTCTCTTTGTCTTGACTTATTTTTTAGGCCGGAGGTCGAGGTTAGTCACCGTGATGCTGATCACTAAAACTCATTAAACAGAATTACAGATTATTTGATTAGAATAGAATTATTTTAACAACTGATGTTTAGAAATTTAAAGGTTTTTGATTTTAACAATATTACTTATATTTAAAGTTGGGCATTTGGTTGTGACATTAGACCTTTGTTTGTTTTTTGTTGTTTTGTTTAAAAAGAAGGCCCAAATTATTGGGTTAAGAGATCAGAAATCAGAAAAGTTTAACGTCCTAACAAAGTTTAGTTCAACGCATTGACAATTTTATTTTTTTCTATATAAATACAAGGAGACGTTACTTTGCGTACAATAAATTGGGCTATGAATTAAGTTAATTTCACATGCATAACTGAGACATATATTACAGCAAGAGCAGGTACGTCAATTTCACATGCATAACTGAGACACATCTTACAGCAAGAGCAGGTACGATAAATATTCGACGTGAAACAAATAATTATGACTAATACGCAGTAAATGCAATGTAATAATATAAACCCATACAGGGGTTCTGATGAACAATTGCAAGTGTAGAGCTGCATCTCAATAAATCATACAAGGCGGTTGTATCTTGCAGGGGCCTAAAACAGTCCATTTTTACTGAGGGGTAGAACTTCTGCTGATAACGAATTATGAAGCTTTCTTGAAAAAAAAACATTTGTTATGGTATACTACAGACAAAGAAACTCTGCTTTTAAGTTATTTTAGCGAATTTCCCCTATAGGGAAGAAGCTATTACTGTAGTCGGCATGGTAAGACCTAGGCCCGGGACCATGATAACTTTTTGTATTGAGGACCCCAGACCCCAAAAACAAAAAAAAAACATTCGTTCGAAACTGTGTGTGTGTGGGGGTGTGTGGGGGTGTGTGGGTGTGTGTGTGTGTGTGTGTGTGTGTGTGTGTGTGTGTGTGTGTGTGTGTGTGTGTGTGTGTGTGTGTGTGTGTGTGTGTGTGTGTGTGTGTGTGTGTGTGTGTGTGTGTGTGTGTGTGTGTGTTATCTAAAGGGGTATTTTTGGGGGGTTTTGTACCCCAAAAATGGGTTTTTTGATTTTGTTATATATAATTTTGGCAATAGTCAAATTTTAGTTTTTACCATTGGATTCAGCTTAAAAAACACACAATTTGGTATTTTGATCAGGTTACCGAGATATTGAAAGGGCTAAACACAGTACGTTGTCTTATGTTTTTCTTATGGAGGAAAATACAAATTTCATATCTCGCTTATTTATGAACGTACACTGACGAAACTTGGTATACTGCTTCATCTGGTTGTGGTACATTGATATTTGCTCAAAAAAATTGTTTGTCAAAGGCTCCCGTAGCAGCAAGCCTGCGTACTCAGCCCCATGTTATTCTTATGGATAATAATTAAATGCTATGTCTCTCTTAATTATGAACATAAATGAATACAAACTGGTATATGACTTCACCCAGTTGAGTTATATTGATATTAGCATAAAAATCAATTTTTTGTGTTCCTTTATGCAGCAGAACATCCCCAAAATTTTAATTGTGTTCCTGCGTACTCATCCCCAATGTTATCCTTAGGGGGAATAATTAAAATTGTATATATTGCTTATTTGTGAATATATTTTTATTAAACTTGGGAAGTGGCTTTATGTAGTATTAAGACATTTATATCTGCATTGGAAATTCGCTGAGTATGCAGGTTTGCTGCGACGGGGGTATTTTGTTATATAACTATGTCGTAGTTTTGGACAGTCCGATTAAGTTGAAATTAGTCAAGATTACTGTGGACATGGACATTTAATAGCAGAGACAGTGTATACGCTTATGGGACGACAATTTTGATCACTTTTACGGAAAACGGCTTAATTGAATTCCATACAATTTATTTCTATTGGAAGGTGAAACTATGAGACTGGTTTAAGCTATGTATAACCATCGTAAGCCACAAAGTCCTAAACATTTCCAATGTCCAATGTCAATGTTTGTGTAAATTTAATTATGTTTTCTAGGAATAATGTATTTATTTATTTACAGTATTTATATTACATCGCGCAAATGCATTATCTTCCTATCTTGCACTCAGCTGATAAGGCTTAATTACAAATATTGCTGTGCAAAGAACGGGTCACTATAATAATACTCTTTCCAAGCAAGACTCTACAAACCATTATAAAGGAATCATAAAATAAAAATACAATCATGATAATGCAGCACATTAAGAATAATGAATAGTAATTATATAGCTATATTTTCGTAACCAAGACTCTGATATAAATTAACGCAATGAGGAACACGAAAAATATATAAATATAGATACACTTTTTGCCTATTGTAACATTGTAACTAAATCACTGAACTGCTCTGAGAGGGGGCTCCAGCCACGTAACATTTCGCGTGTCTACCTGCTTCTCCAATTAGGTCAACGTTAGTTTTTAAATTCCGTCCCTCCTCAACCGATTACTCGAAATCGTTGATTTCTGGCTCATTATAAAGATAAAAAAATACCTAGCGATTTCGGGGAACAAACTTTTGATATCACAAATAATTATTGTTCAAAAGATTCAAAAATATTCAATATTTACGATTTGTATGGGTGAACTGTTAGTGATAGGCCTATAGAAATTCTGCTCACTGAAGTCGCTGGGTATTTTGTCGTTGATTGTGTTTCGAAAAATTCATTGAGATGGAGTGGGCTCTGAAAGTTAACATTTGCCTTATGGGAGAAGCAGGTCGAAGCCATTGACTGGAGGTCCTCTTAAAGTCTATAACGGTTTAGAGCCTAACAAAAACCTTTTTTAATCCCTGAACTCTTCGGGTACGGCACAAATGTGTTTTGTAGGTTTTCCATGACCGTTTTCTAACCACTGTTTACGGGTGTCCTGATATTTCGGGTGTAATATCACTTTTGAAAATTAAAACATATACACCAGCTGATAAAATAAATACTTCATGAGTCTCCATTAGCTACATAGATTTTACATTAAAAAGTATAATTTACAGAGTTCAGATCCATTGCAATGTTACTTTTATCGCATACAGTAGTGAAACAGAAGTTGTAATACCGGTACAAGCTGTTTTGGCAGTTTCCGAATAAATTCTCCTGCAATAGATAAACATACAAAACAAAAAAATAATAACTCAATAAATCAATAAAATACGTTTAGGATGTAAAACACTTTGATAAAACTTGTTAAATCACTCTTATCTGACAGTTATCTCAGTGATTTATCTCTATGATAAATATAGAATTATATAAATATAAATAAATGGAATAGTTCCTCAAAACAAGCCTGCATCAACTATACTATTTGGATTTACTGTTACCGTAATATGCCATAATAATAAGACCCCGTCGCAGCAAACCTGCATACTCAGCGAATTTTCAATGCATATATTTATATACCATATATAGCCATATATATTTTTATCAAGTTTTATGGATACATATTCACAAAAGAGCCGTGTATAAAATTGTAATTTTTCTCCATAAGAATAACATGGGGATTGAGTACTCAGGTTTGCTGCAACAAGGAACAGAAAATATTAGGTTTTCATGAAAATATCAACAGACCACAACCAGGTGAAGCCACATAGGCCTACCAAGTTTCATCCGTACCCATTAATAAATAAGCAATTTATACAATTTTAATTATTCTCTTTAAGAATAACATGGAGGGCTGAGTACGCAGGTTTGCTGCAACAAGGAACACAAATTATGGCTTTTTATACAAATATCAATGTAACTCAACTAGGTAAAGCTACATACCAAGTTATATTAATTTATGTTCATAATTAAGTGAGGCATAACATTTTTCTTATTCTCCATCATAACAATAACATGGGCGCTGAGTACGCAGGTTTGCTGCTACGGGAACCATCGGAAAAATATTGTTTTTTGCACAATTATCAATAGACCACAACAAAATGGAAGCCATATACCAGTTTCGTTCGGATACGTTCATAAATAAGCGAGATATATAATGTTTCTTATTCTCCATAAGAATAACATTGGACAACGCCCTGTGTTTAGCACTTTGAATATCTCTGTAACCAATTGACGTAGAGAAATTATCAAAACACCAAATTGTTCGTTTTTTAAGCCAAACCCAATGGTGAAAAGTAATTTTTAAAGTATTATATGTAAAAGACTAAAAAAATTTTACGGTACAAAACCCCCTAAACTACCGCTTCGGATAAAGCGATCTGTCTGGTTTTCGAACTTAATGTCATAAATGTTGCTTTACACGTTTGTACCAAATTTCATCAAAATCGGACCTTTTTTACGAAAGTTATAGTGCCTACGGATACACACAAACACACACACACACACATATATATATTTAGTATTGAACAAATGATGTTTTTGGCATCTGGGGACCTCAAAACGAAAATTTATCATGGTCCCGGGCCTAGGTCTTACCATGCCGACTACGGTAATAGCTTCTTCCCTGTAGGGGAAATTCGCTAAAAACCCTAGGCGTGATTAGACCCGAGTATGTTACCCTAATAAATAAAATCTATTTTACCATCGGATGAATTACATTAGGAACTGAGTAAACACGTTTACTGCGACGATATGGGTAGTAATACGATTCTCAGACTGCTGAAAAAGCTGAATCATAAAAATGTCATCAAATAAACACTATAACCTTTTTTACACATACATAGTCAGAGGGTGATTTATTAAATAGCCCTCCATACTTTATTTCTCATGTGATTTAATTTACCGCTATAAAATCAATGTTCCATAATAACAAGAAGAACTTTCCTGACATTTCCTGGAGCTGAGAAAAATTCCCTGAGACTTAGACAAAATCAGTCATCGGCAAAATTTGATTGAATAAATAATGCTTATTTCTCTAAGGGTGGCAGATCAATATTTGACTGCTGATTGTTACTATGACAAAGATTAAGCAACTGAGGAAGATTCAGAAAACGAAGATTAGTGGCAACGTGATTTTAAATGTGAAGGCAATTAGGGAAAGGTTAGTAATTTGTTAAGAAGGAAAAAGTGAAACCATGACTTGTCAAACACACGAACAAATCAAAATAAATACAAATTTAGAAAAAAATACTATTTCTTTAAAAATCAATGCCATTAAGAAGTATGACACCCAAATTCGAAATTTACGGTTTAATAAGGTTTTACAAAATGTTCCCGTTTTTAACGTAATTGTCATTTCGCAACATGTACCATGCTAATCAAAAATATGTTTAAAGATTTATCCCAAATAATCCACTTTCAGTTTCGAGAATTAGGCTTTCACATCTCGAAAATAGTTTCCAAAAACATCTACTTTTCATTAGCTCAGTGTTAAAAATTAGTAACATTTTTGTATTTCTTTTGATTTGTTCGTGTGTTTGACAAGTCATGGTTTCACTTCATCACCGGAAGTTGCCGGACGCCATATTGGTGTTTTGTTCCATAAGCCCAATGTTAACTTTGTGACTCCGTTACGCCTCACCTGATCGTCACAAACAATTAATTTTGGTGTCATATTAAAGGTTTCGTCGTCCTCTAGGGAAATACAATAGTCGAATTTGGATTTTTTTACAAATTAATGAGAACATGTACAGTGTTTCAGTTCAAAATTAAAATATTTATTATGAAACTTTGATACCTAAATTAAGGAATTCGACATTGTATTTCCCTAGAGGACGACGAAACCTTTAGTTTGACACCAAAATGAATTGTATGTGACGATCAGGTGAGGAGTAATGGAGGCACAAAGTTAACATTGGCCTTATGGGACAAAACTCCAAATTGGCGTCCAGCAACTTCCGGTGATGAAGACTCTTAACAAATTAATAACCTTTCCCTAATTGTCTTCACATTTAAAATGTACTGATCTTCCTCAGTTCCTTAATCCGAACAAATACAAATTAAAAACTCGATTACTTCCATAAGCTACAATAAGATCGACAACGACATTCGAGTTTGTTCGGAGTTTGTAATAACGAAAAGTCATGACAAGAATTAGCAGAGTGTGAACACCATCAAAATCAGCAGTGTAATCAGCAGTCGAATGTCGAGTAGCAGCGAGCAGTAGCAGTGTAGCACTCAGCACGGTCGGCGCGGTGACGTCAATGATGAGAATGTATTAGAGGAGGCAACGGTCGATAAGATAAACCCGTCTAGCCAACTTCAATTATGGGTAAAAACACCCAAGCACCCAGACAGGTCACACAGGTCGACACAAGCACCCACAACAGTGGCAAAAATGACTCACTCCTCCTATACTTGTACGTCTTTACAATTTTACATTTGTATTCTTCACTTAGATTTGATTCAATTCACACACCGTCCGTTGTTATGCTTACGTAGGTGAACAAAGGCGGTCGTAACTATTTCATTACAAATCAATGCCATTAAGAAGTATGACACCCAAATAAGAAATTTAGGGTTTAGGCCTAAATATGGTTTTACAGAATGTTCCCGTTTTTAACGTAATTGCCATTTCACAACATGTACCACGCTGATCAAAAATATATTTAAAGATTTATCCAAAATAATTAAGGTCGTAGAGTAAGAATACATTTTAGACTCCATCATTTTTCTGGAGTTTCCGATATCGACTCGATTTTACCAAATTCGAACATACATCACCACAATATTGATGACAATGCCAAAAATCAAATTCAAAATTTCCAAAAATCCATCCTGTAGATGAAATGAGCTCGGTTTCCTGGGAGGTATGGTTCGAAGGGTCCCCGTGGGAACGCTACCGCACCCCTCGCACGACCGGTTCTGTTCACGCCGGCCTACAGAGATAATACTAAGGAGTTTGTTAAAATTTTAAGATTATAAGGTGAACAATTTCAACATCGCACTGGACCGGTTTGAAACAACCGCTTTCTTTGGGGCAGTAGGTCTTCGAAAACAGAAGCGCCCGTCCATAACAGCCGTCCGTTCTGCTGGGGTGAAGGGTGCAATGATCGTTGATATCTATGTATTACGTCTTTAACCGTTGCATCCACTTGCTTGTCTCGATAAAATCCAGCACTGCAAACTAGTGTACTGACGTACTGCTTCTGTTGTTACTTTTACACACAAACTGAGGAAACTATTATTTCGCCTAGGACAAATCGCAATGCTAAGAGAGAATACGCTAACTTACTGCCTCGATTGGATCAAAAAGGTACGGTTTTAGGAAGGTTTGCTTGTTTTCATGATTTTGATTATTTTAAAACCAAACCAGCAACATTTCATGTATAAATGCCAATTGAAGTTTTTCTTAATCTTTATGCCTGAAAATTTGCTATCAGAAATTGTCTTCTTCTTCCAAGATTTTCTGGTTGTTGAGCCAGTTCATATACTCATTGGCTTTGGTTTTAATATCCTTCTCCAGATATTTGATCTGTTTATCCTTAAGTTCTCCAATTGTTCAGAGTTTTACTCTTTTTCAGAGTATATATCGCTTTTCTATTAAAATTACTCGTTTCCTCCTATAAGTCATACAAATCAGAAATACCGTACCACATGGCGTTTTAAAACACGCATAACCTTGGTACAGATTTGTGTAATGCTTTGGCCGATTCAAATTAAATTTTGTTTACAGGCCCATTTCTAAACAGTCAAGCCCATCCATTTATTTTCTGTAGTTTGTTTTAGAATTCAAAAAATATCTGGCGAAATACCTCCAACCGGTTTAACTGCAAATAATAACTCAATAGGGTTATGAATGGAGCTTGAAATCATTTGATATGCCAAAATGAAGAAAAAATGTTTCTGCTGATACCCCATCGTGCCTTTAATTATAGTTTTTAAGATAATATTCCCAGCCAAAAATTCAAGAAATTATTTTAATACAGTAATAAGTTAGTGTGCAATTCGAGAAAAATGTATAATATCGGGGTGTAAACAAATATCTAATGATTATTTCAGGTTTCTCTGTAGACACCCTGCTCCAGACAAAGTGGGAGGGTCAGTTTTTTGCCCGCGGACCCCCAGACGGGGCGCAGACGACAGGTGTGCAGCGAAGCAGCGCTGAAATGCCTCGCCTCCACAGATTGCTGTCTATTACTTTGGGGCATGCCGAAGCAGGCGTCTGCTTGTCTAGCCTGCTACACCAGGTGTTCTTCGGTCCGAACTCTCCGATGGTTTCTTTATGTTCGATTTAGTATCCCATAGAGTTATTTGATGTTGAGAAGGTGTATTTAAAAATTCAGATACTTCCCAAAATCAAATCTGTTTATTACTCACGAGAAAATATAAACAACTATTACAAAGTCCAGTGATGGTTATTACTCCCTCACAAAGTCAGTAGACACCGTCCTAGTTGTACAGGATATTTAAGCCAGGATATCATTCATAATTTCAACTCTCCAATCCTCAAATCGGCTGCATCGATGCAGGAGGTAATAAACTGAACCAGGGCCATAAAGAACTGTTTCAGCTCTAATATGATACAGATTACGAACTTTCCTGGTCAGAAATGCTGAGAACACACGATGACGCTAGACTAGTCACTTATTCGACTTTCAATTTCAAATCAGTGAAATACTAGCCACCCAGTAATAGGACCATTACCAGCACATTTGACCGAACAATCCTACGTATGCTTGTAAATCTGATAGTATTCAAGTATTCTGGAAAGAGTGGCCTGATAATTTTAAACCGAGATTATTCTGTATAACACAGTGACTCGTGGTCATTTAGAACCGGTGGAAGAACATCAGAACCACAGCGATTCGCCAGAAAACGGCGAGTTGTAAGTCTAGCTGATAAAGCACGTCACCCGAATCAATATGAGAAATCAATATTGGGAGTTTGCGGTACAAATTATAAAGCCTATGTACAAGTTTGGATTTGCATTATATTTCATTGTACGCTGCATCGTTTGTTTGTCCCCGAATGTTGGGAACTTATTACTTAGCACGAATATTTACACTTCTGATCAACTTAGCGTGAATCAAATTGCATAGGACTACATCTTTGTTAGTATAGAGATCTAATCCCACAAAAGCAGACAACCTAACTCTTAATTACATGGACCAGGGAACAATTTCTTTCTTCAGCAGCCAATGCAAGGACTCCCGGAGAGACCTACTACGTATGAGTGCAGAGCTATTGTTTTATCGAAGATCCACGATAGAAACGAAGCATAGAAATGGAGTATCAATCAGGATTTTACTAAATAAGTCTAAAGATTTGTTGATTGGCCAAGGTGGATATTTATCTATGATTACTATGAAGTTTGCGAAATACTTTTCTCCGGGGACAATTGAAAGTTTAAATAACCTGTTCAGATAGCACATTTCAGTGATTTGTGTGGCTAAACATTAGGTATGTATTCGGGCTCAGCATGTGGTTTCAAACTGTGAACTAAACCTGTATTTTTAGCCAATTTCTTTTCTCATTCACTTTCACTAGGGCCTATTTAACAAAATATGAACCTCGGATGGTTAGATAAATTTCTTTTACTTTTTTTAACTATTATGTTTTAGAGATTAATGTAATAGGAGTCTTAGAACAGTGATTCTTAGAACAATTTCCAAAAAGAAGTGTGATTGAATGGTGGTTATTTTGGATGCATATTTTAAGTGTAGGGGCCTACACCAAATTTTAGATATAATTTGTAGACATGCAATTGTTCCCTTACCACTATTATGTTTATCGGTCTTGTAATGACTTACACACCGATTATTTCAAACCATAAATAAATAAATAATTACCTTAGCCTGTACCACTAATGTATCATATATGTTTGTACCATTGTAGAAAACAAAAAAACCTTTGGTCTTACATGAAGAGAGAAAACTGTTTTCACTAAGGGAGTGATGACTATTTTTCAGAGCCCAATTGAACGTTTTTGAGCAAAATGGCATCATTTTCCTCATTAATTTGGGAAACATCTAGGCTAATTAGGGAACTCGGTGTAAATCGAACTAAGACTTACTAGACGTACATTATACAGAAAAATAACAAATGGATTAAAATATATTGAGCTAAATTTTACAGATCCATTTAACTGTTAACTGCAAGTACAAGTAAGAAACAATACTCGACCACAAAATACAAATAGGTATACCGTAATGTATTTAATATTCTACCTCATTTCCAAATGTTGAAGCAATAAAACAGCTGGGCACCCAATGTACAAATTCATTTGCGTGCTACGTGTGGGGAAGATGAGTCCACGGGATAAGAAGTTTGAAGTCAGGACTACTCGAAATTGACAAACTCAAATTCCAAGAAACTTTAAAATCCTGAAAACGTTGTAGGTACGTAAAAAGGTAAAAATAAATCAACTCCGCTCAAAATATTATTAACATGGATCGTTTCTTAAACCGCCCAGGTAGGATTCGAAAGAAAAAAGTTAATTTGAAGTCTATCAATTTTTAATTAGGAGCATTTTTTACATAAATAAAATACAAGTAAAACACAAGTACGTCGGAATGGGCCAAAACTAGTTTAATTAACCATTCCAACTGCTTAATTAGTCCTACGACACCCATCATCAACCTGTACTAAAGTGGGCTTGTTACAAGTCTCATAAATGCGCACCCTGTTTGATTTATTTACTAATAGACATAAAAAAAAATATATATAAGTTCCTCAATTATTATAATTGTATTCAAATCTGTGTGTTTGCTGTATTTACTATTTAATTCCTATATTTTAGTATGTTAAAATGTTTAATAATTTTATAGCATTACGTAGGTAGGTCTAGGTGAATGTAGTCGCTTTTTCTGCATCCTCATAATAGGTATCTGGTCAAACACCTTTCAACCATTAAACGAACACATGCAATATTTCGAATTTCCCTGTCAACTGCAGAATCTGTATTATTTTAATAATAGCGACCATAAAAATATTTAATCACTACTTTATAACTCTTATAAACGTATACAGAATGTTTAAAAATAACTATCGAATTAACGCACATTATGATAAACATAACATATTTTAATATTAAAATAATATTTTGGCTTACCTCATTGGTGGCGTAATCCAAGTATTTCATTTAAAAGTAAAAACAAACACTACACTCTTTTGCACTTGATATAAGGCCCGTTGCGGCCCCCAGTCTGATTTTCCAAATCACTAAGCAGCTTGTCCCTCAGATGGCGAATACAAGAGATAACTTGTGCATTATCCGAAACACTGCAATAAAAAACATGTTTCTTATCAGTGTAAAATTTATGAATGCCACTCGTTCCCAGATAGCTCATCATGTGAAGCATTGTCTATTTTTTACACACGCGTTTTCTTGCTGTATTTAAATACGAGAGTGTAAATAATTCGAAAAATATAATTTAGGCTCTATATATATATATATATATTATATTGTCTCGATGTATTTGTGTCTCGCTTATAAATATATTTTTTGGCAAATTTTGAAGATATACAAAAATGTGATCGATGTTATTTTTTACCTTGTCACCATCGCAGCTAAAATGGTCCACGTCTTGAATGAGTTGCTCATAAAACCACAAACACATCCTAAGAAAAACACTGCATGTTTATAAGGTAAACAGTGTTTAGTTCGATTGTAATTAATTGCGAGCTTAGATTTTTCCAGTTTTACGGTAACCTAAAAAGAAAACAGGTCTTCACTCAATGCACAAAACAAAAATAGCTCCCTCGAAGCTAAAGAACCCCCTTTCACTGCGTCGGAGCCGATAAAAAAGCGATTCAAAATACAAACACAGCACAGACGGGTGAAATACTGCACGGCCAGGTCGCAAAGCGGATCACACGTCTAGCGCGCTCACTCACAGCGGCCATATTGGTATGGTACAACAGACAGACGACAGAGAGCGTTCCGCTCTCGCCGCGCCGCATGCGCATGCGCGCGCCGAGACTGGGTCGCCCAGTTCCTACACCTTTCTTTTCCTCTTCGGCCCAGTTATCCCGCTATTGATTATGAAAATAAGACTCCAAATTCCTGCTCGTCTTTTGAACGAGATTTTATGATTTTACAAACTCGCATATGTGTCGAATTTAAATTAGTTTAATAGCTGCATATTAAATATTTCGAAAATAATTAGTTAACTAATTAAAACATTATTAAATACATATCACCAAAAAAGATAATTTCGTAAAATATTTTAGATTAATTTTTAAATCCTAAATTGGTTTTAAATATTTAATCTGATTACAAGTTTTTTTCTGTATTCTAAAACCATTTAAGAAATTATAATGAATATCAAATCATAATAATAGGACGAACCAGAGGATTACCTGCAGATGAAACAGTTGTCTCGGAACATCTCGTGTTAAAACCTACACATAAATGGGATATTTAATAATTAAAGTTGTATTAAACTTACGCTTTCAGCAATAGCAAAGACTAATTAAAATTTAAGAAATTATTTGGCAATAAATAAATGTCGTAGCGTATGTTTCCCTTCATCTAACTAGGCGTAATATTCTATTATACTTGTCTTAATTTTTGTATTTAAATTATACTACCACTCTAAATATCCTGTATATAACAACCAGGACAGTAAACATTAAGTATATACAGGGATATTAGGCTAATATATTTCTTCCATTTATGGAATATTTAATCCAAACTCCCCGCTGGGATAGAATCACTTATACATACATTCACTTCGCGGCCAGTCTCATTTCCCCGACCAAACTGTCTTCCCCGGTCAGTCCCAATTTTCATGCATGTCCACTCCGGTCTGTCTCACTTCCAAGATCTGTCCCGTTTCCCTGGCCAGAATCATCTCCTTGGCCTATCTCACTTCCCCGGCCTGTCTCACTTCCCAGATCTGTCCCATTTCCCAGGCCAGAATCATCTCCTTGGCCTATCTCACACCCCCAGCCTGTCTCGCTTCCCAGATCTGTCCTATTTCCCAGGTCAGAATCACCTCCTTGGCCTATCTGACTTCTCCGGCCTGTCTCACTTTCCACATCTGTCCCATTTCCCAGCCCATAATTACCTCCTTGTCCTATCTCACTCCCCCGGCCTGCCTCAGTTCCCAGATCTATCCTATTTCCCAGGCCAGAATCACCTTCTTGTCCTATCTCAATCCCCCGGCCTGTTTCACTTCCCAGATCTGTCCCATTGCCCAGGCCAGGATCACCTCCTTGGTCTATCTCACTTCCCGGATCTATACCATTTCCCAGGCCAGAATAACCGCCTTGTCTTATCTCACTCCCCCGGACTGTCTCACTTCCCATATCTGCCCTATTTCCCAGGCCAGAATCACCTCCTTGGCCTATCTCACACCCCCAGCCTGTCTCGCTTCCCAGATCTGTCCCATTTCCCTGGTCAGAATCACCTCCTTGACCTATCTCACTCCCCATCACGCCTGCGTCGCTTCCCAGATATATCCTATTTCCCAGGCCAGAATTACTTCCTTGTCCTATCTCACTCCCCCGGCCTGTTTCACTTCCCAGATCTGTCCCATTTCACTGGTCAGAATCACCTCCTTGTCCTATCTCACTCTCCCGGCCTGCGTCGCTTCCCAAATCTGTCCCATTTCCCAGGCCAGGATCACCTCCTTGGTCTATCTCACTTCCCGGATCTATACCATTTCCCAGACCAGAATAACCGCCTTGTCCTATCTCACTCCCCCGGCCTGTCTCACTTCCCAGATCTGTCCTATTTCCCAGGCCAGAATCACCTCCTTGGTCCATCTCACTTCCCCGGTCTGTCTCAATTCCCATATCTGTCCCATTTGCCTGGTCAGAATCACCTCCTTGTCCTATCTCATTCCCCATCAGACCTGCGTCGCTTCCCAGATATATCCTATTTCCCAGGCCGGAATCACCTCCTTGGCCTATCTCACACCCCCGGCCTGTCTCGTTTCCCAGTTCTGTCCTATTTTCCAGGACAGAATAACTTTCTTGGACGATCTCGCTTCCCAGATCTGAGGCCAGAATTACCTCCTTGTCCTATCTCACTCCCCCGGCCGTGCCGAACCAGCAGATACAGATACGACCTATCACAAGACCCGCGTCGGATGCTATACCTGGGGGAGGTGGTCCTTGGTCGCTGGTGCTGCAGCCGTTGCAATACTGACGTGCAGTGTGTAATCACTCATGTGACTCATACCATTGTGATGACTAGGCCGGGCAGGGACGGCGACTGCATCTACAATCGTGACTAAATCACAGGGTTACCAAGACACAACATCCGATGTGTGTTGATTAATCGTTCGAGTTACGAAAGATTTATCGTTCTCAGATAAAAATATTTTGCAAGCTATACATGATAACGACGCGATAGCAACGCGTTCAAAATAACTTTTAACAGTTTTTTATGTTTGTGGCAAAATACGTTACAAAGTATGAAATTAATTTTCCCTAGTGTTACAGATGTAGACGAAATAGAGGACGACATTGTTCAGTTTCTGTCTATCGGGAACCACCGAAAAAACTAAACAAAATAGTCGTGCAGTGTAAAATTTGATAGCCTCATAGGAAATATATTTTATTTATAAATTTCGTTTTCATAAGATGAAATATGTTAATCGTAATAAATTACTTGTTCCATAAAAACCTAAGATCAACGAAGAGGCTAATTCAAAAATATTAAACAAGTTACTAATTTATCAGAAGATCCCTTTGTCTAAATTATTTGCATTATACAAGCCCTCAAGCAGTGGTTGAGATTGACTATGTCTCGTAAACCATTCTATAAGCAAAGCTCTTCCTCCTTATAAAATAACATTCTGCTGACAAAGTATGACCCCCCGTCTGAGATGTAAACTAGACGTTCGGCTGCAAATATTTTTACAAACTAACAAGCATAAAGGGTTTTGGTCGTGAAAGTAAATGTTCCTTGCACATAATACACTATCTTTGCCTTCCATAACGCACGGAATAATGGAGAAAGCTAAGCTTATCTCTTACATAATCAATCCTTCTCATCCTATTTTGTACATTCTCTTCCTGATGTTATAAGTTATGAGATACATTTTAACCAGGGCAATCGAAAAAAGTAGTATATCGGGTATGACTGAAGCAACAGCAGTTTATTAATTATCGTAGTTTTCTGGCTGTACGCAATAATTTTACATTAGCAACAAAAAATCCATTTATAAGAAAAAGACAACAAAAATATAATTTAGTAATAAGCCACCCAGGTAAGCCTTCTCATTTCAATCGAAGTTTACGGCTCGCTCTCAATAATGGGTTCCTTAGGCCCTGTGTGTATGGGTTCACACAGGAGGCCTAAAGGTCTGACTGCACAGTCTTGTCCTGGCCAACCCCTATGTGTCCAGAACTGCCTCATGGACTGCCCAGTCTAGTCGTATCTCGCCTTCTTGAGGTCAGACCTCTACAGTTCAAACCTTGCATAATAGGCCTTGGTCTTGGCAAACACGTTTTCTAAGCAGGTGGATATGATAGGAGGGAGGGATAGAAAATCGTCTATAAGATGGTAACTCTTTCAGGGCTACTCGATGTTTACGTGGTGTCGTCTGGCCACGATAGAAGGAAAGAGTAGATACGGTGGATGAAGTGGGAAGTGAAAGAAAGGGATAGAAGAAGGTTTAGATATAGGTATGTCTGACAGAGCCACGTAATTAAGGTAAAATATTTACGTGTTAAGGAAGTGTAAAAGATGGCAACCAAAGAGGAAGACGTGGGAGGAAGATGTGAAGTCTGTAAGAGGGAGGCTGCGGCATTCCAACAGCCGGATTAAAAAGTGACGTAGAAGAGTAAAAGATAACTTATTGAGGTGAGATTGAGATTGTTCACATATGTTCACATATTTGATGTATTCTTACTTCGCATATTCATGGTTGTACGTTAAGGTTATAAATTGAAAATTTTGGTCCTGAGAAAGAATGACACTGACTGATCTTTGCCAGTTAGGAAGTCGACATCGGTAAAAATTAAACGGATATAGCCACAGAATGTTGCAAGTCTCTTAGATGTCCATTATGGCATGTTTCTCTTTCGTCTTGATTGTTCTATGCCCATGCACTCAAGTAGCCCGAGGAGAAAGGTGGAGGCCTATGTAGGCGTATGAACATCCTACAGACGAAAAAAGGAGAGAACCCTCCAAAATATCAGACTGCCTGCCTTCCTGTCCTATAATTTCCCCTGCAGATTTATAAAATTCCTCAGGGAGACGTGTCAAGATTTATGATGAAATGGTTTCACACAGACCTAATATGCAGAAGAATAGAAAAGGACGGAATATCTTTATCCTAGTCTAAAGTAGTTTAATATCTGTAGTACTATTCTGAAAATTTCACCCAGATAATAATCATCAAACGAGTAATAGTAATAAAATTATTGAAATTTCATTGTCAATAAGTTGCATTCGCTATTCTGTCTAATGTGTTGGTTTTCTCAGAAACTCATCATTCTGACTCTTTTTCGTCTTTAACTCGTCAACTTATTCGTAAACTCCTTTAAACTAACCGGAATAATAAGTTGATTTTATCACGTTTTATTTCGTATGGAGAGAGAGAGTAAGGTTCCATTTCGGATGCTATAATAATATTGGGTATCGATTCTGTTAGAATATATGGGGTTTCACCTAGTTACTCGAAGACGCAGTTCTACTTATCACAGGAAAATTAAGATATTTATTTGCGATGGAAATACAAGTGTAGGTACATAGTTTGGACAAAATATTTCTACCCCAAAAATGATTATATGATGAGTAAAACCGATCTAATGCTTTCGTCCCCTAACCGGAGGTGAGAACAGGTCCGCGGCCGGAGCAGGAAGACCAGTTTGTGCATTAGTGGGCAGCCTCTGTGGTGCTCTTAAGCCAACTGATTTCATTCCCATGTTTACAATTTTCCTTTTCGTGTGGGCTCCAGTCACCGGTTTCTACCCGCTTTTCCCATAAGTTCAATGTTAAATTTCTAAGCCCATCCCTCCTCAACGTGTTATCCGATACGTTTATTTATGATTCATTTTAAAGAACAAAATTACCTAATGATTTTAGTGAGCGGAATGTTAATATCAGACATATTATTTTTTTTAAATATAAGTCAAAATATTTAAAATTTATAGGGTTAATTATATGTGACATCGAAATTCTGCTCACAGAAATCGCTAAATCGTTTTGTTCGTTAAAGTGAACCATAAATCAACGATTTAGGAAAACCCGTTGAGGAGAAATGGGCTTTGAAAGTTAAAATTAGGCTTATGGGAGAAGCAGGTAGATGCCGGTGACTGGAGCTCCCTCTTAATATAAAATCTACCCATATTTATAAAGTACCTATCCAGGTTATGTTTCCGTGCCACAGATTTCTGAAGAATTGTAATTTGAGGTGATTGATTTTCACTATAGTATCGATGAACAAACAAGAACCACGTTTGTTCACTACAGCTAGAACTAGCGAACATGACTAATTCAAAATGAACTGTGATAAACTTTAAAGGGTAAATATCTTCCATAAAAATAGGAAATTTGCTAAAATGATTTAATCTCAGGTTTGCTACGTCAGAGTAAGCCAGTCCAAACTTTTAGATTGATGTTAAATAATGTCTTAAAATATAAAAAATCACAATCAATATCCTCACTATGGTTTGCAAAATCTTCACAATAGGTGGGATGTCGGTGCGTGTGCGATTTTAGATTTTTCGTAGTGGTAAACAAAATTCATACCATTCAACCATTTACGCAAAAACCGCAAAAGTTCGGTACCGAAAGTGCATTAAATTTTATAATATGGACTGTTTATAATACATACTATCATTGTAAAACATACTAATAAATTCTCTTTTGTTTAAACAAAATAAATTTACAGTCTCAATTAATATAACCTGGACAATGGCGTAAATTACTGACAATAATATTCAAAGGAACAAATTATATTAATTAGCCTTAATTATCCGGCCTGTTGAAGAAAAGCAAGTGAACAAAATAAATTTGCTTGCTATAGATATTTTTGTTACAAATCAAATCTGTTAAGTCTTTATAGTAATAATTAAAAATAAATTGATTTATAATTCCCACCGTGGGAAAAGATTATACTGCAGTAAGTTTAATTAAAGCAATCCCCGTGAAAGACCTTCTTTATAAAGAAGAAACCTTTAAAACGAGCAATCTCACCACTAAACTTGTATTCTTCGTAACAAAATGCTATATAGGAAATCGTCTCAGTTTTGCAGTATGATAATTTTATTGCGTTGTAACCTAGTTTAATTCATAATCGTAATTGAAAAATCATCCAATGAAAGTATCAATACCGTGTGGGCAAATTTTAAAAAATAAATAGCAATAGCTCCTCCCATGTAGTTTTGAGTGAAAGAATTCGCTAAGCTTGATTCACACTACCCAATGATAGAGGCAGTTGTATTCCTCGATTTATAAGCGAACAACGAAAGAACTCCAATCCCAGGTAGAGGATCTGCTCTAACCATTTGCCGTAGGCACTGAATTTGATTCAGGGTTGTTTTCCGGGAGTAGTTCTCAGGGGGTATGTTTCTAGGCAGTTTTCTATGGTATTATTTATGGTTGGTTATCTGAGAGTAGTTTTCCAAGGTTATAAATTAACGTTCTGTATTGTTCATAACCTAATAGAAAGACGTAACCTTAGCATTAATGAATAAAAGACTTATTTTCCCAAAAGATCGCGACTGTAAAACTACCACAAGCTTCTGACGTCAAAATCATGGGGTACCTTTTTGGGGGTAGTTTTCCGCTACCACAACATTCAAAATTCAATACAAGTGTTCCAACTTCATGGCTATTTTCTATTCCCAACATCACTACACCTAACTTTAATGCATCTACATCCAATTTAACATTATGATCACTTTTTATCTCCAGCACAACTGTGCATCATCATAAAATTAAAACTTACCTCCAATGCTAAATTTAAGATCACTTCCAAATTCTAATGTTTCTCCCCTCGACCGACAATCTACCAACCAATCAACTAACCGATCAACGAATCATATAATTGCACCAATCTGCATCTTAAAACTTCTAACCTTCAACACCAATGTTTGTCACCTTATATTACCTATATCACCAATAAACGTATATGTATTAACGTGAAGGTCAAGGTTATCAATTGCCATTTCTATGATTATGTTCACGACGGAAGTAAAGAGTTATAAAATTAATCAATTAATAATAAAAGTGAATGATTGATCAAAATGTCAGTTTGACAGCTAGGAATTAAAATTTATGTTTGAGCAAAATCATGGCAAACCACAAAGGTGACAAATAGATTCTAAAAACTATATAAATATGAGTGGTCTAATTTAATAATGAAAAAATCAAATATCTGTTGGACGTTGCTGGAGACCATTTATTAAAAAATATATAGACTGGAAAATGTTGAAAACAGCTCCCATCCGCGAGGTGAAGTTTGCAAACAGTGTCTGTGTAATTCGTTTTAACACGTAATGGAAAATCGAAAACTGTTTCCATGAAAAAACTCCTCGATAAATTTTCGCGGATCAAGTCACCTTAACAATATCACATTTTTTCACGGTAAATTGATATTTTTATCCATGTTATTTAATAGCCTTCTAAATATATTTCCAGCAAAAGCAGAAATAAAAAGTTCAGAAAGAGCGTATCATATTTTTAGTGAGAAAATGTAACCGAACTACAGAGTACATAAATAAATTACTAAATTATAAACAACTGTTGAGATGGTAAGACTGTATTTTATAATTTACTCTGTAATTATAATTGACATTATATTAGTCTTTGCATTTCTTTCTTGCGACAGTAAGAACCTTTAACTTTGAGTTCGACCACTTTCCCTCTATTGTAAATATATAAGGAGATGAACTACACAAATATAATCTGGGGGTAGATGTATTCATCCGATTCCAATTAAAATACCGGTCGCCACGACAATTTAAGAACGAACTGTAGATGAGGGACTAGGGCAAGGGAGCCGGAGACCGCCACCCCTCACTGTAGGCACCACCTACCGATCAATAGCAAGCAGTGAGCCAACTTGCCGACCCGAATACCCGCACCTGTAGCTATCCTCTCACCAGTAAAATAGGGCTGCCAGTAGCCTAGTGAACCGGATACCCTCTCACCAGGAGTACAGGACTGCCGGTAGCCTAGTGAACCATGACCTATCACCAGGAATACAGGACTACTAGTAGCCTAGTGAACCATAACCCTCTTACCAGGAGTAAACAACGCTAGTAACCTAATAAACCTAATACCCACACAAAATAATATGGGAATACCAGTAGCTAGTGAACCATAACCTTCTTAATAGGAGTAAACAACTGCTAGTAACCTAATGAACCTAATACCCACACAAAATAATATGAGAATACCAGTACCCAGTGAAACATAACCCTCTTACCAGGAGTAAACAACTGCTAGCAACCTAATGAACCTAATACCCACACAAAATAATATGGAAATACCAGTAGCTAGTGAACCATAACCCTCTTAACAGGAGTAAACAACTGCTAGTAACCTAATGAACCTAATAACCACACAAAATAATATGAGAATACCAGTAGCTAGTGAACCATAACCCTCTTACCTGGAGTAAACAACTGCTAGTAACCTAATGAACCTAATACCCACACAAAATAATATGGGAATACCAGTAGCTAGTGAACCATAACCTTCTTAATAGGAGTAAACAACTGCTAGTAACCTAATTAACCTAATACCCACGCAAAATAATATGAGAATACCAGTAGCTAGTGAACCATAACCCTCTTACCTGGAGTAAACAACTGCTAGTAACCTAATGAACCTAATACCCACACAAAATAATATGGGAATACCAGTAGCTAGTGAACCATAACCTTCTTAATAGGAGTAAACAACCACAACCGATACAACCCTCCATAACCTTCTTAATAGGAGTAAACAACTGCTAGTAACCTAATTAACCTAATACCCACACAAAATAATATGGGAATACCAGTAGCTAGTAAACCATAACCTTCTTAATAGGAGTAAACAACTGCTAGTAACCTAATGAACCTAATACCCACACAAAATAATATGGGTATACCAGTAGCCAGTGAACCATAACCCTCTTACCAGGAGTAAACAACTGCTAGTAACCTAATGAACCTAATACCCACACAAAACAATATGGGAATACCAGTAGCTAGTGAATCATAACCTTCTTAATAGGAGTAAACAACTGCTAGTAACCTAATGAACCTAATACCCAAACAAAATAATATGAGAATACCAGTAGCTAGTGAACCATAACCCTCTTACCAGGAGTAAACAACTGCTAGTAACCTAATAAACCTAATACCAACACAAAAGAATATGGGACTACCAGTAGCAACAGAACCATAACCCTCTTAATAGGAGTAAACAACTGCTAGTAACCTAATGAACCTAATACCAACACAAAAGAATATGGGACTACCAGTAGCAACAGAACCATAACCCTCTTACCATGAGTAACTAATTTATGATCAAATTACTACATAAGTAAGTTGGATAGCTCAAAATACCTATGATGTTTTATATATTTTGATGTGGGCCCCTGAAGTTGTCCTCCAAGCATCAAACTGGTATTTTGAAAGGTAATTTTTATAATACCTGAAATTTTGCAAAAACCTCTATTAAAATCAAACAAACTGTGGTATTTTCGTTTCGACGAATTGAAGTTGCTTATAGTCGCATAACTGTTTTAGGCGAACAAGTATTGCAAAGATGGATTAGAAGGAGATGGCTGGCACTATGGTTACCATGGAGCCTTGATCTCACTCAGTTGGATTTTTTTCATCCGTTAATCGATTAATTATACTATAAGGTTAGAAAATGAGGAACTTTTTACAATTACGACAAGGAACAACAGCTGTCATTGCAAGCATTACTCCAGAAACTCTCCACAATGTTTGGAAGAAAACAGAGTCTTGCCTGCAGCTTTGATGATTGTAGAGCATTGCTCGGTGCTCCTATCAAAATAAGAACACCAAAGGCAACTTTTTGAATAATGTTATAACTGAAGCATATATTTTTTAAATAATGTTGAAATGAGTACGTTGTTATTGGATAACCCTGTATGCATAGTCGTACTCAACGTTGGGAGGGACACCAATCAGGAGACATTTTTCATTTCAACTGCATATTCCATAAGGCCGAAGATTATTGTAACAATAGAATATAGACTAAATTATTAAATGCCCTAAAATAGGGAGGAATCCCAGGGAGCAGATATACAACAAATAGACAACCTAAATACTTTGAAAATATTGAATGTCCAACTACATTGAACGATCATTGTTTGTTATATACAAAACAATTACGTAAACTATGATCTACAAAGGTTCATGCGGAGATGATAGTTTTGACAACGTCAGTTCCAAGGATGAGAACTACGAGAAGAGTTTTGAATCTGTTTAACAACTCTAAGTCAGGTGCAGATGCCTGGCTGCGGCACATGTCTGTAACTCGACTCTTACGTTGACCGCTCTCCTCATGTTTTGGCAGTTGTTAGTTGCACGCTCAAATGCCAAGTAGATGGCACGGAGAAGCTGCATTGAAGTTGCCTGACATATTTCACATGTGGGTTGGATGAACTGTCAGCAGACAAATTCTGGGTAAGAGAATCCATTTTATCTCTAGTGTTAATACTTCCTTAGAAAAGTAAACTTTAATTATTCTTTATATGTTTTGAGGTACATAATTGTTCCTTGATGAAAACCGTCTTGGACAACAATTTGTTAATACGTTTGTTTTACCGCAGCCACCTAATTAAAATGTCAATCTTTTGTTTTGTTTGAATGGAATTATCAAACACTGAGCAGAAGTTAGGGACAAATATAAATTCCTTTTTTGCTAAGTTTAGCTTTTCTCACCTCGAGATCTGAGTATAAGATTTGTTTTTGTTAAACCTAAGGAAAGAAATTGTCGGTGTGCTTGTTCATACTAAGTGTCATTGAAATTTGTGTTCAAAACATATCGTCTAAATAAACCATTTTATTTTTTATTTGTAAGGAAAACATTGGACAATTCACTGCGTTTAGCACTTTCATTAACTTTCCAACCAAAACATTGCTCGAAAAAATAAATCGTTAGTTGATTTTAAAAAATCGTTTTTATTGCAATAGTAAAAAAACTTCAGTTAATATAGTATGCGAAAAGTAATATTGTGAATCAGTCAAACCCCCATTTTGGAATTATCGATTCCCCACAACTCTCCATAAGAAGTAAATTTGGCTTAAAAACATACCTGAAAAATGTCTTTTCCATACGCCCAAGCATTACTAAATTGTGGACGAAGATTAAGATATTTAATTTAACCGAATCCATAGCCTTCGCTTCGCCCGCCCACATATGGCCTCATAGCCTGCACGACTCGAATAGAACATGCGCCTACTCCTAGACTCCAGCTAAAACAGTATAACGTGGAATCGAATAGACCATGCGCCTACTCCTAGACTCCAGCTAAAACAGTATAACGTGGACTCGAATATGCCATGCGCCTACTCTTAGACTCCAGCTAAAACAGTATAACGTGGACTCGATTATACCATGCGCCTACTCCTAGAATCCAGCTAAAACAGTATAACGTGGACTCGAATAGACCATGCGCCTACTCTTAGACTCCAGCTAAAACAGTATAACGTGGACTCGAATATACCATGCGCCTACTCCTAGACTCCAGCTAAAACAGTATAATGTGGACTCGAATAGACCATGCACCTACTCCTAGACTCACCTGAAACAGTATAACGTGGACTCTAATATACCATACGCCTAATCCTAGACTCCACCTAAAACAGTATAACGTGGACTCGTAGACCATTCGCCTACTCCTAGACTCCAGCTAAAACAGTGTGGACTCGAATATACCATGCGCCTACTCCTAGACTCCAGCTAAAACAGTATAACGTGGACTCGAATAGACCATGCGCCTACTCTTAGACTCCAGCTAAAACAGTATAACGTGGACTCGAATAGACCATGCGCCTACTCCTAGACTCCAGCTAAAACAGTATAACGTGGACTCGAATATACCATGCGCCTACTCCTAGACTCCAGCTAAAACAGTAAAACATGGACTCGAATAGACCATGCGCCTACTCTTAGACTCCAGCTAAAACAGTATAACGTGGACTCGAATAGACCATGCGCCTACTCCTAGAATCCAGCTAAAACAGTATAACGTGGACTCGAATAGACCATGCGCCTACTCCTAGACTCCAGCTAAAACAATATAACGTGATAACACGCAGAAATCCGATTTTCACCTTAACAGATACTTCCATCATCACTTCAAAAAGTAATACCCAGTAGACCTAATTGCATTGCAGTACACCATCAGAAATAGCCTTAATTTTACTTTAGGGTGATAATTAAACAACACATTCCTTGTCATACTTTAATGCTCTATACAAAATCAATAGTTTCAATATATATATATATATACATCCTAAAATCACCTACATGCGGTTGGGTGGGTATATCTTAGTTTAAATTATTTTTATTATTTAGAAAAAGTAAAATATATCTTTACACGCTGGTAGGTTTATTCCTAAATAGCATAATGTGTGTATAGAGCTAACTAAAACCCCTACACAGGGTTAATTGTTCCCAGGATAAGGCACAGGAACGGAAGAATCGGGGGGATTATTTCATGTTACGCGGTGTGGGTGTCTAGAGGCAGAACAGGCTCTCCGTGGTGTCCGAGTTACTCTACTTGCGCGGTGTCTAGCTTCTATGCGCAACGTTATCTCGCAAGAAAGCTACCTTTAATTATTCTGTATCTGTAGCAGAGAAAAATACAACTTTTTCAGTTTCATGCTGTTCTCATCAAAATATCATTTCCCGTCTTTAATTGTATTACGGTTATTTTTCTTATGATTTTAAACTGTTTTGTACCTTAACTGTACTCACAGTTTTATGGCGAAACTTTTTTGTAATATTTTACTGTATTTAGAGAAATACATTATTGTCATGTTTAGTAGTATGATTTACCTTATTATTTTTCCAAATTATTTATTTAATTAATGGGTGTAGCTGTTCTTCTCACCACGTAACGGTGTTATTTATACCGTTTATTTTTTATTTTTCAAAATAGTTATTTTTTAGTAGAATGGATAAAATACTATATTATTCACACATGCATAAATTCACCTTTTAATAGAGCCAGTTTTGGAAAATAAAAACCAGGTTTACATACCTTTTTCGTCCAAACAGTTCGAATTGATCCTGTCATTCAAACTTATTTGGCGGAAAAGGTATGTAAACCTGGTGTTTAAATTTCTAAACAAGTCAGGAGGAATTTCCAAAATGAATAAATTTAGAAAATAAACGGTATTGCAGTAAATCAAGATTACATTATGATACTAATAATAAATTAATAATATGCAAAATATAAGTAAAACGTTAACTAAATTAGGATTGGAATGAATGAATGAATGAATGAATGAATGAATGAATGAATGAATGAATGATTTACGGTGGATTGCCTTATACCATTTTATGTGTGTTTACGATTTTATTTATACGTGGTATTTGTAAGCGTAAATTTAACATAAAGTGAATACAAAGTTTATTAAATCCTGTCATAGATCTCATAACAGGTTTTCAATGAACGTTTCCATATTAAATTAAACTAAACAGCGTATTAGCGGCCTCATCTTTAAGACAAAATGGACTCAAATTTCTAGAGCATACTAGTTTATTACAAATCTTCATTTTATTTTTTTAGCAAAACAATACATAAGTTGAGGTAGTGTTTTGAAGATTAACTACTCTTTATGTTTACAATTAGTCGAGATTTTAAAAACAATAATTTAATTTTATATTTAAAATGCACTGGTTAGTAGTAATTTCAGTGTTTTTACATTTAAAATGTTATATAATTCACTGTTAAAAGTATGTATGAATTTGTAAATCTGTCTCAGATACCCTACGTGTGCGTTCTGCACTGGGAGAATATTAAGAGCTGGCTACCCTGTCGGCCATATTGGTTTTATCGCCCATTAGAATAATGTTAAGTTCAGACCCCAATTTTTCGCTTACCTCTTGAGATAAAATTTTGATTTTGGTGTCAATTGAAAGATATTCTTATCGCGGGTGATTATTGTGGAAGATATTTTGAAAATGAATTTTAATAAAAATGTAATTTTTTTAATTTGACAATTTTTTCTGGCAATCTGTAACACTTATACGAATTTTTACTCTAAAACATCACACTTTACTTTATTTTGAGTAGTCAAAAAATTACCTAAGTCAGATTGAAAATGAAATAAAAATGTGTGTCCTAAATAGATGTTTAGGTAGCATTGCGCTTATGGAGAATCAATCCAATATGACCGACGGGGGAGCGTGGCCTTAAAATGTAATGATTGTGTTTCTTTTTTGATAAAACATTTTGGATTGAATTGCATAACCTTATTGGTTGGCTTCTTATTGAAGAGTCTCAGAATATGAACAATAACTGGTTGACATGGTAGTCATTATAACGTACTTATTATACAATAGATGGAAAATGGAGATGCAATTTTTTTCCAAAAACTAGTTCACGTGGAAACGAGGTTTGGTATAACAAGTTAAATTGTCACTTGATATCTGCGCGACTTATTACACAATACTGCAGAATGCTCAGGTTTCTGGAACGGGTTCCGCAAAGTGTATAATTACTATTACACAGGTGTTTGTTTTATTTGGGCCACCACTGATATCTCAGAAACCACAAGATCGACAGGAAACTTTAAATGGGGCTACTCCCCTATTTTTAAGTGTCTCTTAAAGATATAAATTTTGAATTAAAAAATTCTGAGTCATTTAATTTCCAATATGGCGACAAACTCAAAATTAATTTAAAATTCACACCGATAATCTTTCTGCCTTTTTGGATTTTCATCGTAATTTAAAATATTTTTATTCTTTGAAACTTTTTCCTAAGAAGCAGCAGGCAAGGAGGTAAGGGCAACGTAGGTGAAATGCACGGAACCAAACTATTACAGCCTTTATTTTGAAAACGGTACAACTACAAATTAAAAATATCATGGAGTGAAAATGTCTTAAAATCATGATTTATTTACGTTTCATTCAAAGAAGTATGCAATCCCGGAAACTATTATAGTAATTATATTATATAATAATTACCGTTATATTGGAATAATGATGGACATTAAAAAAATGTGGACACTAAATGAAGAAATAAGTTGAATTTAATATTAATAAATAATTATTCAGTGCTATACCAACTTTGTTCAAAGTTAAGCTGTCATATCTAGCTGCCCGTGAGCCCTTGGCTAATAAATAATATTTCGTTCAAACATGAAGTTGTACCTAAATTACTTAAACACTCTGTACAAGAAGAAGTAATATAAAAGAACTTTAAACAATTTCCTTAAAAGAACTTTGAGCAGCTTATTTTAGTAACATGGCTTACCACAAATCAGGAAAGGACATCCTACCTGAAAACATAATATCTGATATTAGCATTTCAGAAACAAGCATAATGAGTTTTTTATACAGAAACTAAAAACTAACAAATTAATAGGCGAGGCGGTAACAACGATTTAAATTTGGATGGCCAGGGCTGTCTATATTGGATGTACAAAGAGAAAAGCCCTAAAAATCATAGCCTTAAAATAGCCTAGAACTTATAGAAAAAATAAGAAATGTGCCTATAAACACTGGACAAACTGTAATGTCTTTAGACGTAGACAACATGTACACTAACATTCCTGAAGACGAATCCATTAAGATTCTAAAGAAAAGATTGATAGAACATAATAGCCTTGGACGAGAAAAGATTACGGAAGTATGCAAAATAGCGAAATTGATAACAAGGCAAAATGACTTTCAGTTTGATGACAAATACTACATGTAGCCAACAATGTAACCCCATTGTCAAGCATACTAGCCTAAGTTTATCTGAATGACTTTGAAAATAAACATATTATGAATAATGAAAACAAACTCAGAGACAAAATAGTTTACTACTTCAGATATGTAGACGATGCAATATTCATATTTAAAGGAAACAGTATAAAAATTGTACTGATCACCAAGCATCTTAACGCTATTCACTAAAAAATAAAATTCAAACACGAAATCGAACAGCACAACACGATTAATTATATGGATTTGACTATACACACAAAGAAAATAAACATCAATTCAGTGTTTGCCGTAAACCAACTCAGTGCAGCCAAATTATATATGCAACTTCCCATAACATGGCCGCATCAACTCATTCATAAACAGACTGAACCATATGAGTAGTGACGATTATAATAAGGAATTAAGTACAATAAAATATATTGCGCAAGATAACGGCTTTGACAGCAGAATAATAGATAATATTCGCCGTAAAACGACCCATGGCCCAAATAAGTCCAGTAACTAGAAATAATTTGTCACACTCACTTACGGTAACATATTGAACAACAAAGAGTTAATAACATTTTCAGGAATCATGTATATACTATGGCCTACAGAAACGCCAATAAAGTAGAGAACCTCATAAACCCCAAGAAAACTACAAATGGAGATCAATTTGACGGCAGTGGGGTGTATAAAATAAAATGCAACGATTCCCCCAAATATTATTTGGTTCAAACGGGAAGGTCATTCAGAACCCATTTTAAAGAACATATCCCCAAGAAAACTGTCGTTCAAAAGTCAAACAAGTTCGCACGCAGCACGCTGACGTGAGGGAAGTGAATTTCCACATAAAAACTTGTAAAACTCAAAATAAGTGTAAAAACATACATTTGTCCAATTTTTATTGAAATCTGAAAACATTGATTTTTTGGCTGTTCTGATACTCCTGGTTTCATTTATTTGCAAAGCTGGGAATACAATTGTGCGCTTTATAAGGTTAGGAGAAGGTCCAGACAGGCTTGAAAGAAGGCGTGAGGTTGCGGGGGATGATAAAAGTACTCTAACAAAGGAATAATATGCTTTTCTAGTGTGAAACCCCCATAAGACAACGTACTGTGTTTAGTCGATACACATTTTCTTTAATAACTCGGTAAATATTTATGCTAGAATGACAAGAGAGGGCTTAAAACTTTCACCTCTCTAATTCCAATCTTTTTACATGACTTGATTTTACATCTGGGGCTTTTATGACCCTTTTTGGGCCCAAAAACTCGAAATTTGTAAGATTCATCCCCAAAAAAGGGGTTTAGAGTTTTCCGATTGTTTTGCCCAACGAACTTGTCCAACTGATTACAGAAAGGAACGTCCCTACCAAATTTGAAGTAGATCGGACAAAAAATGTGACCGCTAGAGTGCAAACACACACACACACACACACACACACACACACATATATATATATATACACACACACACATATATATATATATATATATATAATTTTGAACGACCACCCACAACTTGTTCAGGGGGTCACGTTAGGAACTTCTATGGTGGTCCCGGGCTTAAGTTTCACCGTGCAGGTCATGCTAATAGTTCACTTTCCAAAGGAAATTCACTAACTATGCAAAACATCTCATTCAGTGCCGACACAACTACAGTTCAATTAACGACAATTTACGAATAATGCCTAAATGCAAGTGTGGTGTAATGTCCACACTTGAAAACTTTGAGATTTATAAGGCAGTAAAATGTGACCCAGAAAATGTACTGAATGATAGTCAACAGTCAAGCCAATTCTTTGTTCGACACGGTAATGCGCATGGAAAGGAGCTGTCACAGTACTAGGTACATTGCAGATCAAGCTCCGTCCCCGAGACGCTAACAGTCCGAACTCGCATGCAAAATGTGGCTACCGCGATTTATGTTGCGTGAATTTTAAGTGTATTTGTGTGAATCGTTTGTGTACTGTTAAAAAACTAAAAAAAATAACTATGACGAAACGCTGATGCGTGGATGCACCGCCATGATGATGTCACTTTGTTGACGAAACGCGTCGCATCAACTTAAAAAGGATCGTCAGCAGGTAAATCTAATATTAAAGAGAAATGGTCCTTATCTATCAAACTCTATTGTTGGATGTAATATTGGGCTTCACTCACCTAATTTACAAACAACTAACAAATTCAAAAAACTCAAACAAACAAACTCTAGTAATCTGATGGGTTCAGGGACCAACCCACCTGGATTACCCTCTGGGAGAAAGGACTCTTACCCAACAAACTCTATAAGTGTGACGGGTTAAGCAAAAGACCTATCTTGGATACCCTAGGAGGTAGATTTGTGCCCAAAAAACTCTAAGGAGTGAATGGCTTCGTGGGTAAGCTCATCCGGGGTACCTCGAGAGGAAGGACTCTTGCCCGAAAAAACCCTACAAGTGTCACTTGGATACCATAGGAGATTAGGGTACCGTAGAGTAGATTTGAGCGCCAACAAACTATATATAAGAGTGAATGGCTTCGGGTGCAAGCTCATGTAGGGTAACTTGACAGGGAAGGAATCTTACCCAACAAACAAGTGTGACGGGTTAAGGAACAAACCTAGCTAGTATACTATAGGAGGTAGATTTGTGTCCAACAAACTCTACAGAGTGGATGGCTTAGGGGGCAAGCTCATCCAGGGTAGCCTACCTTGAGAGAAATATTCTTACCCAACAAACTCAAATCTGACAAGGATTAAGCGGTAACCAACCTTGGGTTGTCCTGTTTACACTTATTGCATTTAACCCAGCAGCGATATTGCTAATTTAACATAACTTTCCTTAGAATAAAATAACCAGGTTGGTTTCAGTCTAAGCTCCACGTTAGAGGAAATGTATCTGACGCACAAATTCTGAAGCTATTTAGAATTGAAAACGACGATAATACCACCGTTTTCCCCAAGATTGAGATTGTCAGTGTGATATTAAGTGTTGCAAAGGGTACATGTAAGAACCATCGAAGGCAACTTGTATCAGCGCCCTACAAACTGTTGAACATTCAGTAGCTACGTAAACAAGCGCAGGAAATAGTACACAGGGGCGAGACACATATTACGTAATGCACTTAAAGAAGGGAGGGGGTACGGTGTAGCGTTATTCTGCATTCTACTGGGGAGGGGGCGTGTCTGATTTAGCGTTATGTAACCCACACATTCTAAATACAATTTTAGGAGTTAAAATAAACTTCAGTTTTACGTTTTTACGTTTTTAGTTAAAATAGCATGTTTTGTTTATTTGTAATAATTAATTTGTTCTGCATGGTATAACAGATTTTTGTAAAAATTAAAACAATATTTCATTGATTTTTAAATAACGATTTTTTACACGATTTAAGCTTATTAACAATTCTATAATTATTTTACGTAACATATACATTACGAGGGAGGGGGGTTGAAATGGCGAAAAAATGTGTTACGTAGTTTGTGTGTTTCGCTTATGAGGTGTTTCGCACATCACCCCATAGTGTGTGTGTTTCGCTAGCCTTGGATTGTGATATAGGACTCGTTCATGGGATCGTGGATTCGATTCTCAGGTTTTCCACATTATTATGGGTATCCGAAAGCGTTTATAAATGCTTCTCCAACAAAAACCTCAGGTATTGATATAAACACCATTTCTTTCTGATATTGTAGCAAAAGCGGAAGATCGTGAACTGACCAGAGAGCTGCTCAATATTTGGCGGCTACTTTTAGTCGGTTTGGTAAACATATTTTTCTGACGAACCTTCTCCTTAAGAATCTATTCAGGGCAGAGTATTTTAAGCTTTATTCTGAAACATAGCCAGTTTGATCAACTATATGGGCTAAAGCAAAAATGTACGGAATGTACAAACCCAAAACTAAACTGTACCCTTCAAATCTAAATTGGTTCTATAAAACATTTCTCTAGGGAGGATGAAAAACAAATGTTGTACAGGCATACTGCTATCTCGAACTGGCCGCTGCAAACGGCACAGCGAATGAGTCAATAATGACATCTTAAACGAGCAGTGGCTAAAGTGATAAATCTCTTTAAATATGTTTCTGAATAGAATATATTACGAGTAGGGGTGAATAGGAGATTCTGCCCAGAAGGAGCAGGAGGAGCCCCCTGACAAAAAAAATTATTTTTGCTCTATTGTCTAACACACCTATCAGGAGGAGTCTCCCCTGACAAAATTGTTTTTCGCTTATTTTTAACGCACCTATCAGGACGAGTCACCCCCCCTTACACTAATTTTTTTTCGCTCTACTGTCTAACGCACCTATTAGGAGGAGTCCCTCCCCCCACCTGTAGGTTTCGTCTGAGACACTTTTGCCTAGGGGCCGCACCACACTCTTGACCTTTCTGCTTAGTTCTCGCACCACACTCTTGACCTTTTTACCTAGAGGTACGCACCACACTCTTCACCTTTTTCACTCTATTGTCTAAGCACCTATCAGGAGGAGTCACCCCCCCTGGCAGCAATCTCGACCGTGACACTGATTTATGATAACGATCTTAGGACAAAGGACCCTTCTTCAAATCCCCAGACAGCGGATGAGATTTATTACCCGGCGGCAATCACCAACAAAGGACCCTTCTCCGAATTCCATTATAGGAGGGTAGTTTATAACCGAGAGGTTGGTCATTAACAATGTGCCCGTCTCCAAATACCATTAGAGGAGGGTGGATTTTGTTCTCCGACAGAATGTGAGTTTTTGTGTGGACACCTGCGCACAGCAGCTGCATCATCCCCACCAAACCAACAACCACCCCCACTCCGTCTTCACTACCATCCCCGACTCAAAATTCAGTTTAAAAGCTACGAAGAGAGAAAGACTATGTCCAACATTGAGTGGGGTTATGACGTCACCGACACCGAGTAGGAGGAGGCATGCATCGAGGCTGAGTCATCAATTGATAACAACAAGAAGAGACCACTAGCCGATGAAGATGACGATTACTTTGAAGGTGACGAACTCTATAATAAAAAAGATGACGATTATTGCACCTTGAAACATTTCCATAAGAAGAGGCTATGGCGGATTGACAAAAAGTTCAAGTACGTTCATGAACCAAAAATGTGCTCAACTATTCAAGATCTTGAAGACGTTCTGTACTTCAAACAATGGGGAATCAACAGCATGTGGAATAATTGCCCGTTGGACGACTTGGAATGGGAATATTGGCAACGGGACATGGACTGCAAAATGAATTTCTACCCCAGAACAGGAGCACCTTGGGGCTATTGAGTACGCGCAGAAGTACATGATGCTTGTCAATATGTGGTAAAAATGACAAACTGATGAACTTCGCCCCGACGAAATCACAAAATTTGTCAACAATCAAAAATAAACATTTTCCCTTGGCATCCTCCTCCTCCTTCTTTGGATACAAATCGGATCTTTTAGGACCTATCGGTCCTTCTCAGGACTACCTTAGCACTTCAAGTTGGGGCCGGAAGAAAGGGGGGTCCGATATGGTCCCACCTTTCAATCATCAATGACAGTGATTGATGATAATGATCTTGGGACAAAGGACCCTTCTCCGAATTCCCAGACAGCGAATGAGATTTATTGCCGGCGGTAATCACCAACAAAGGACCCTTCCCCAAACCCTCGACTCTCATAATGTTCTTAATCACATTCTCCGATAGAGGGAGAGTTTTTGCGTGGACGCCTGCGTCAGATTCCAGGAATCGGAACAATGGTAGGGTTCCAAGAAAATACCTTTGGCGACAGTCTGTCAGTAACGAGTGGTTCAAATAATATGCCAAAACACCGCGGGAAATAGGGGTGAGCAAATCCCGCACCCCTTTGTTCCAAGACACATTGCTCATAGTTCATTCTCGGCCTATACTTCACAGTGTGTGGTTGTGTAATAGTGTTGCTGTGCTTCCCTTTGTACTGTACTGTCAGAGGTCCCCGCGCCTTTTTGACATAATCTATAAAATGTTCCAGTTAAATTCCTTTGTATTTAATAATCAGTACGTTGCTGTACTGTTTGACAGTAGTGATAATGCTTGGTTCAAAGCTAAAGAGATTGCTCAAATCCTAGGATACTCTAACCCACAAAAAGCAATCAGAGATCATGTTGGAGAAAAACACCGCAAAACAACGCCGAAAGTGCTAGTCGGACCCCCCTTCCCCGCCCCGCCACAAGGGGTGAACGAAACATTCACCCCATTGAATCTTCAATTCCAAACAGTTTACATTACTGAACCAGGATTATATGCATTAATTTTTAAATCAAACTTGCCCATTGCTGAGAAGTTTCAAGAATGGGTCTTTGAAGAAGTTTTACAATCCATTAGAAAACATGGTGAGTATAAAATCAGAACTGAGAACCAACAGTTACTGCATACTTTAAATCAATCCTTGGAATCCAACCTTCAAATCATAAAAGTCAATCAGCAGCTTGTAACCAGTCACACGCAGTTAAAGGCAGAGAGTATGGAACTGGAAAAGGAAAAGCATTCTATAAATCAAATTTTGACTGAACAGACACCTAAAGTAGCAGTGCTTCCTGAAGATTCAAATCTGAAACATGTCTTTTGTGTAATGACGAAGAAACCCCTTCTAGAGAAGAACGGAGTTTGTGAATACAAGTGCATTTGAACTCAAAAAAGAAATTTCAAACAAACCTTGACTATAGCAAAGGGAGAAGGATTTGAAATGTGCTACTTTAGAGAAAATGTCCCCAACAGTATAAATATTGTAAATAAGGCTAAGGAAGTTATGAAGAGTTACGGCATGCACATTGACTTCAGATACAACAACATCCTAACCTCCCACAATTTCGTTAATATAGTTGCGCATTTCTTGGACAATGCGTAAGTATGCACTTTGCCTCGTTCCAGAACCTTCGGCGCTAGTTAGGCAGTAACAGTCGATACGTACTCCAAAGATGACCAGTGTCGATGACACAAGAAAAGTAATCACAATACCAACTAACAAAATACGTTTTAAACGCATTTCCATCCGAGAAAGGCTCGCTATAAAGTTAGTGTTAGATAGAGCGAGATATGTGTTTGAGAGTAAATATCACATGAAACAACATAATTATGAAGAAAACAGAAATAGGGAATATCTTGTCAAACAATATAACTATGAAGAAAAAAAGACTGTTAAATTTAATGAGGAGCTAAATACACATTACACTTAAGAGCCGTGCGAGGATGTAACCAAATAACGTTGACTCAAATCGCGATAGATTTGATAGATGAGATACCGCAGACCGTTGGAACTGATGTTGGAAGAAAAAAAAATCTAACCTATTGCAACAAGATGTGCCACAGCGAGTGCGCACAGTTTACTTCAAGGGTGAGCAGACACAACACCAGTCAGTAGTACGGTAGAAGCCACACGGTAAAGATGTGAACATGGACGCTTACGCTTCTGCGGACAACTATATCAAATTGTTTATTGAGGAGATTGAGGTAATAAACAATAGTGATAGTGATCATTCATTAACATCTTAGACGTCATCTGTAAAACCGCCTACTGCCAGCAAGAGGCGAAAGAGACCAACTCCCATCAAAGTGGAAACCAAGAAACCAGAATGGGTACCAAAACCATCATATGATTGTCCCACAGTGTCATGGCTGGAGGATGGGAATACATGTGCTGTTCAAAACCGGGGAAAAAGGGACAAATTTTGTTAAAAATCGAATTATACGATAGTACAGATATGATGTACATGTTCAGTTTATATATGGACAAAGATGGAGAAATGCACAAAAGTGTTAAACAAGTAGTTGATAAAGAGGAAAATATGTGGATTGATAAATCAACAGGAGTACCGAAAATTACAGGATTAACTAAAACTGTTACACAAGCAGTGCAGCATCGCAGAAAACGCCGAAGAAGCGAGCTGTGCGTACGAAACGAGTGGCGCCATCAGTCAACTAGAGCAGCTGCGTTTCCAGACAGGTCTCGACGCGTTAGTTTTTTTGTGTGAACACCTGCATGGAAACCCTGCGCTCAACAGCTGCACGGCCCACCTTCTTATAAAATGGCGGCGCGGGGCTATAAGGCGGAGCCCAGCCCGATTGAGCATCATTCTTCATCAGACCACTGCCTCGCCTAGACCTACTCATACTACTAGAGATGACAATCAGCAGCAGCACTTTCACCCCAAAGTCTGTGAGCGTGAGCAGCACTGCGGCCATGGACCTGAGAGATACCCTCAACAACTGCAAGTCAGACTCTCCACTCTACACCAGATAGCCGATTTCCGGGAGGAATGCGCCGATCTCATCACTGCGATGGAACGAGTTACCACATCTTTTAAAACAAGTGAGGGTTACCACATCCTTTACCCAAAACGAAAAAATTGTTCAAACAATACGGAATCATCTATGTCACTACACAAAACCCAGATGTTAAAGCAGCCGTAGTGGAACGTGTGAATCGCACTTTCAAAACACGCATGTGGCTATATTTGACTTAAAAGAACACATATCGTTACGTGGATGTGCTGGACAAACTGGTTAATGCTTACAATGACAGCGCGCACAGTAGTCTAGGCATCGGAATACGTCCAGTTGATGTGACTGCTACGAATAAGCGAATATTGTATCAGGTATGGCGCCACATGTACTGTAATATACCACGTCGTGTTAAACCAAAACTGAAAGTTGGCGCCACAGTGCGAACATCTAAGGAGAAAGGCGCATTCGCAAAAGGTTACGAGACTAATTGGAGTAAAGAAGTGTTTGTGGTGCGTCGTGTAAACACATTGATGCCACTGCCAATGTACACTTTGGAAGTAACAATATACAAAGATCATATGTTCAAGATTGATAAAATACTAGACACAAAGGGCCGAGGTCGCAGTAAGCGTTATTTCGTCAAGTGGGAAGGTTACGGAGACGAGTTCAGTTCTTGGGTAAGAGCGCAAGATTTGCAAAATGCCTAATAGCTAATTATATTTAACATTGCCCAGTAACAGCTCAAAGGATTATTTCCCAAAAACACAGTGTTCAATTATACTACACATCTGCCGAGACAAATTCGATTAGAAGATAATGGCGAGTGGGATATGGCTTTGGTCGAAGCGCATTATCCATGTTCGTTTATGACTGTGAGTAATGAATCATGTATTTGGCTTGAGTATAAACTAATTCTACCAGGTATTCCTATTCCAGTTAGTACTGAGGAAATTATGCTAAAGTTGAAACCCGGATTCTACAAGAACATAACTGATTTATTGAAAATGATCAATATTACAAAGGATATGACACAGTATTTATTCTACTTCTGACTACTACAACTACTACAACTACTACTACTACTACAACTACTTCTGACTGTACGTGGACGGTGAACAAGTGCCGTCCAAATCGTTACAATCGCACTATGAAGATGGAAAGGGTAAATACGTAATGGCGTATCTCAGTCTGTTTTCAGGCTCTGGTGTACACTTTAGCGATGCTGGTAATCTGATAAATAGAGATGATTACGATCATGGATATTGTCTGATGGTATTCGATCCAACACCTGATATGTCAGCAAGCGACACTACACATTGGAACTTGGTGCGTAATGGAAGCGTACGTATGGAGATTGGTTTCGACACGGCACTTGCAGATACACTGTCAACTATTTGGTATACGCAGAGTTTGACAACATCATCGAAATTGATCGTCATCGCAATGTGAATACGGACTTTGGCGGTTAAGCCAACATCATCATCAGTCGGCAACCAACACTCGTGAAAGATGGATCGTTTACGCAGAGTACCGCGTAAAAATTTAGCATCTCACATTATTTTGGGTTTTCAATGTTTCAAGGACAACAATAATGACTACATTCTGAAGGAACTGTGCGTCTTGGAATCTGTCAGTAGGACACTGCTTATGCATCATATCACCAAATCATCATTCAGTCGAGATTTCTTAACACAAGAGAAACCACGTGAAAGCTATTGGCTCACAAAACACTAACACGGATTGGAATGGGGTCAATGTGATATCTGGTATCATGTGCTAGAGGAAAGGTTACGCGCATGTATCGCCAAACGAACGATTGTCTATGTCAAAGGTGCTGAGAAAATAGAATATGTACGTTGCAATTTCATCACAGATCACTGTACTACTAATGTCATTGATATCAGGGATATTGATTGCGGATCACTATCATCAATCAACAATCTGCCAACAATCTGCTATCAACAAACGCAGTGCGATGTCACCATCACAAGACAGCTCACACACGATGCGCTCTAACCAATTGTATCACATTACGCGGTTGGTTACATCTAAGTACAAATATCGATGATGATCATGAGATTGATACCAGTTCCTGCTTTTGTTTTACTACTAGTACTACTTCTTCTACTGACGGTATCGATACAGTAGAATGAATACCATAGAGATACAAAAGTGTATGTCTAAACTGCCCGTACAGAATGTTGGTGTCTACACTGCGGATCATTTACCACATTATATCTCACCATCTACCGCTATGATTGTGAGTACTGATCCACACAATGAAGATGGCACTCACTGGGTTGCTTTCTACCTCAACAAAGGAGAAGGAGTAATTGAATTCTTTGACAGCTACGGTCAACCTCCACATCTACAATCCTACCAAGGATTCCTGAGGCGCAACGCTCGTCGCTACCTGTACAACGAGCATCGCATTCAAAGTGGCAACACTCTGGTCTGCGGCCAATACTGCCTTGTATACCTGTACTACCGCACCCACTACGGCATGAAGTTGATGGACTTTGTGCAGCTCTTTGACGACTCTTCTACTGCTCACAACGATGCACTGATCAAAAGACTCTTTGTACAAATGTATACCAATTGAATTTTGAAATTTGCCTTTTTCTCAATAAACTAGTTGTGTACTCAAAATAAAAAAATATATGCTTTTTATTTTCCATGCTCATCTTCCTTTAATATTTACTTTAGCAATTAGTTTACAGACTCATATTCAATGACCAAACCAGATAGTGAATGCACATTTTGAGAAAAAAGATTATTGGAATGCTTTAAGCATAATCATGGAAGGGGGTTGAGTCGACTCACCCCCCATAAGCTACATTAACCCAGGTAAAATCCTACAAATGCATGTTAGAGAAAAACACAGCAAAACAATGGCGGTAGAAGAGGGGTCCAAATCGAACCCCCTTCCACATCCCGCCCAAGGGGTGAACTAAACGTTCAACTCTTTCAATTTTCAACTCAAACTGAAGTAGGTGGGATCCAAAATGGTACCCAACTCAACCGGAAGTAGGTCTACCCCAAAGTGGGGTGGACCTATCCTACATATATTATAAAGTAACTTTCATATCTGATCCTGGTTTATACGAATTGATATTTTCCTGATGAAATTCATTTATGACCTATATAAGAAAATTTGAAAGTTTCAAATTACAAATAGATAATTTTGTTTGACTATTTTTTTATTTACTTTTATTTCTTAAGACTATTTGGGGGGAAAAAGGCGAATGTATATACAAACAATTTGACTATTTATTTACACACCTTATAGATATTTTACATCGAGTATGTACTCCTGAATATTTTGTGTGTGTGTGTGTGTGTGTGTGTGTGTGTGTGTGTGTGTGTGTGTGTGTGTGTGTGTGTGACTAGCAAAACGAGACTCGATACAAACTAATGACTAGACAAAGATAAAAGGAGCACATTTCCAAGTTTTTACGGGACTCGATACAAACTAATGACTAGATTTTTCAGAATAATATATAAGTCAAGTCAGCTTTGTTGTTGGCACAACCACTCAATGCTTCACCTCCTCCTCTTCATCGTCCCGAGGGTTGGCATCGGGCTGAGGTGGGATGTCTATATGGCCCCTCGGTAGTGTGTTGACACGGTCCGGAAGGATGTAGCGCTTGTCATCGTTATAGCTCAAGGATAGCTTCTCAACTTGAACCCAGAAGACACGGTGGTTCCGAGACTGAAATCTGGTTTTGATAGTTCTCTTAAGCACACCACTGAATAGGCACTCCCTACAGTCGTTAGAGGTGAGTTTGTTTTTAACAGCTCCTCTAGCGACTCCCTTGGCACGCTTCACTGTCATAACCTGCAGCTCGTCATCTTCAGACCCCTCCTCGAACTCGACAATATACATTAAATAAAGTTTCGAGCGAAGATCGAGGTACTCGAGTAGCGGAAGTCCGTTCGTTTCATCCTTGAACGTGCCGATGACTTTGGCGTTGACTGGGCTGTAGCAGGGGTGGTTTCTGGGGTAAGCACTGGTGTCAAAATCATCCAGATGCTCCAACATGTCCCGATAAACATCATTTGTCTCGATGACGAACAAGAAGCTGTCAGTGTCCATTTAGTCTACTTTCAGACGATCACCGTAGCTGTTCTTCGTCTTGCGAAGGCAGTTGTACATGAACCACTTGCTCAGATCGAGGACACACATTCCGACGTAGAGTGGTTTGTCCAGGACGATGTTGACTTTCGACATGTGGACTATGGCGACGTCATCGTTGAAGTAGGTTCGGCCCAGGAAGTTTGACTTGGCCACGTACTTTCTGATCATCTCAGGTGTACACACCAGTTTGGCGTTCATTCGCTTACGAACATTCTCGATCGTCTTGCCGAAGACCGCGTTGTTCATAAACTTGAAAAGTCTTGCTCAAACTTAGTCTTGGCCTTCTTCCACAGTACGGTGTTCATCAGAATGTAATGTTCTAACCACCGAGACTGACGGAAAGAGATGACGCGATGCACGTTCACAAGCTCCAGCCCGTTTTCAAGCGCCTCTTGCTGTATTCTGTAATGACCGATGTAGTTCTTCTTGTCATCCAGAGTACTCACGAGCTTCTTCAATTTCCCTCCTGGTGGACGTTTGGTCTCGCAGCAGTAAGGTAGATCCTTGTGAAGGTCGTACAGTTGGGCAGGGTAGCGAAGGTTCACTTCCAAGACGTAGCCCTTTCGTCCTTCGGGGTCCAACGTGGCAATATCTAGGGACGCAATATCCTCGCGGCTGAGCCATTGGAAGTGTCCCTCAGGAAGACACTGGGACATGGCCCGACCGTACAGGTTGATAGCGTCCAAGTATAGCAAGTAGTGCGTGGGCTCTTCAGGACGTCAATATTCGGGGCGACATCCGTCATGGTTGGCCTTGGCGTATCGGGTGATTGCCTGGGAAATACCTCCTCTGATGCCTTGTTCAACGAAGTGGTACATGCCCAAGTCCTGAATCGTATGGAGCTCCACTCGACAGGTCCTTAGCATGGCATCCCAGGCGTATGATGGAAGGGTGTAGTAGTGTGCAGGGTCTAGTCCGTATTCCGCAATCGACGTGTCCCTGAAGCGTTCAAAAATGTCAGTCAACAGCGCAATGTTGCAACGCAGGTACTTCTCAGCGTAGTCCTTGAGGTTCCTGCAACCGAAGGTTTCCCACATGTTGCGAGCATGCTCGTAGTCTGCATCCTCAATGTCCTCCAGGGTCCTGTCGTTGCAAAAATCTTGTTGCAACGGCAGCTCCGTATTATCTTCCAACACGGCGTACGATGTTACAAAGTTGTACGGGATCACGCCTTTCCTGCGGACTAAATTAAAGGGGTGGTCTTCGGGGAATCTCTTCCTCGTCTCCGAAAGTTGAGCTGGTGGAAGTGCGGCTGCGAGGCTAGCAAGGCTCAAAGCCAGGAACCGGTAGGTGTAGAGGAACTTGACACTGTATCCTGGCTTCCTTTTTCCACACCCTGGCATCGTGGCCGGTTCTGCTGCTCGGTCGAACAGGAACCGCTTCGTGAAAGCGATGTACCGCTCTTCCGTGTGGGCTAACACCTCAACATCACCAGGGTCGACCACCAACTCCCGCACTATGAAGTAGGCGTCGTAGTTGGAGAGGTTGTGGATGTAGCAATTGACTACTCGCTGCTCCCTGTAGTGAAAGTTACATGATTGGTGCATGGTTGTGTATCCATGCGGATAGAATCCAAAGCGGGGCAGTATCGCCTGTGCTCCTCCAGACGCTGAGCACCCGTCAGACTGAGCTTGTTCGATTGGATGTCAAAGTGCGCGAAGCATCGCTTACCGATGAATATCCTGTCCTTATGTGCTGTGAGTTGGGGGCGAATCAGTCAGCCAAGGTCTGTAATGTAGGCGTAGTGGCCACAAAAGGTCTGTATACAAAAGGTCACGATGATCATCACGCTCCTGCCTTCAAATCTTCAAGGGAAAGATGGTGTCCTGGTACTTTGGCTGGCCGTTAGGTTTCCTCCTCACGTGCGTGTGATCAATGCCATAGACGTTGATGCTGATGTTGATGTTCCGCTCAAACGTCTTGATACTCTTCAGAGCAATGGGAAATTGTAGCGGGCGATGATGTTATTGGTGTACAATGCCGGTCTTTCGAGGTGATCTTGAACAAATTTGCCCAGGACGGCATACATAAAACAACATTCATCGGTGTTCAATACGTTGATGACTGCGTAGGTGTTCTCCACAGTCGCCAGCAGTGCGATCCACGCACGACTATCTTCACCTAGAGGAGTGTACTCGTTTATGCCAACCTCCAAATCACAAAAGTGCAGGTATGACCACCCGGAGCCCATATCCTCACACTCGGCCTTCTCCCTGATAAGCTTCGCAAAAGCTGTTGAGATGTACTGGTTCAGGTCCGAGCTCTCTGTCAACGGAGTCATCTTCGTCTTGAAGTTACGCAGGCAGGTGTTGTTATGAACATTTGTGAATTCACACTCATGCTTCAAGTTGACCTTAATGCTGTGGTGTTTCGCCAAGGTGTTGTTGTTCTCAAGCAACTCCGTGAGGCTCACAATCAACAACGCAATCACTTTTCCGATTGTGACGAGATTCTCCATCGGCCGCTGCAGACGGTAGGTTAGGAGGCGACCGCGGAAACCCCGTTGAATAAGTATGAATATATTGAATATGAATATATTTTGGGCTGGACTGTCCTGCTCCAGTCATCTCGACTTCCTCGGGCTGGTGGTGTATGGTCGTTCCGGGTTGTGGCTCCGTGCTGGGTCCTGGCTGGGGTTCATAGTTTCTCGGTTCTGGATCAGGTCCTTCATGATGGGACCGTTGAACCGCTCATGGTGGTCCTTGTGGAACAGTCGGTTGAACTCCAGAACAAAGTATGCACAAGGGAATCTTCGTTCTTGATCATCACCGTGAAATTGCTTGGTGTGACGTCACAGGTTGTCTTCCCTCTTGAACACGGCGCCGCATGTGTCGCATAGGAAGCGTTTAACTCTGCTGTGGGCTGATTCCACATGTTGACGCAGGTTTATTGCACGACGGAAACGGCGACCGCATTCTTGACATGTGCGACGGTCAGGACCCGGACCTTGCTCTGAAATTAAAAATAAAAACCAATTTGGATAAATTAAGATAACATTTCTCTCTAGTCAATCACATTTCAAAACGAAGTTGAGAAATAAAATAGCAATTTTTCAACAGTGATTGCAATCTTCTTCTTCTTCTTCCTCCTCCACTACATCTTGCTCGATAAATATAGTCAAGCATTCTTCTTATTCTTCCGGTACCTATTTAAATAGGTTCAAGATTAAAAAAGTGGTTCAACTACTACGTTATCAAGATACAAAACAAGCAGTGCGGGTTAATGTTGATGAGGAAGATAAGTGTGATGCTTTGAGTATAATCAGCAAAGGTGGGTACGTCGACGCACCCCGCTTTAACTTCCAATATCAGTCTACATTAATCAATGCATTTTTATTCTTCTTCCTACTTCCCTAAATTTCGTTAGATATAGCTAGTTAAATATAGACTAGCATTCTTCTTCTTCCGGTACCTAGTTAAATAATTATAAAACTAAATAGTTTCAAGGACAAATTTCTTTAATATATATTCTCACCTTCATCGGAGCTGGGGTTGTCATCGGCAGTTGTCCGCAATGGCGCATGCACCTCCCGCGGTGGAGTGACGCAGTGGCTCGCCTCCATGTGACGCTCTAAAACGCCCTGGTCCGCGAATGTGGCGCGACAAAGTTGACATGCCACTTCTCCATCTGCAAACGCAAACAAGCGATTAGATTTATTTTTATTTAATTTAATTATAAAGCAGGAGGAAGGGGGGATCAACTACATTTCTCTGTGAAAAGCAAAGAAAATTATCTCTCGCTCCCAGTATATACATGTTCAAAAGACTAATTATGGCTAAAAATAAATTAACATGGTTATGGAATTTTTATTTCCTTTTATTTTTTATTTTTGTATGGAATATATATATATATGTATATATATATATATATATATATATATATATATATATATTATAATGTTAAATAAAAATAAAACTACTCCCACTCTCCCATGCTATTTTACTTTATGCATATGTGAAAGAATATTTTTAGTTAAATCATCAAAAATCACTATTCTTGTTTTTAATTGAAAAGAAATATCAAATTTAAGTCTTATTCATTCAATATTACTACAAACAAACACGCACCTTGTTGTGGTGGGCGTCTCTTGCTGTGGACACTTGCAACGTGTCTCACCAAAGCGCCTCTACGTATGTATACGCATCCGCAAATGGTGCACTTGTGTGTGGCGTTCATCTCGAATATTGATGCACGTTATCACAAACAAAACAACACAACACAAACGTTTGACTAATCCAAGATATTATGCACAAATCGCAAATAACAATAAACAGCGAATAGCACTAATCGCGGAGAACAGGGCAGTACCGAACTAACACGTCCGCTCGCTTTGAGATCTCAACACAAACTGGACTATGTGTCTCTGTTAATAAAGTGTGGGGACAAAAGCCATCCTCCTCTAATGCAATTCGGAGAAGGGTCCATTGTTAATAACCATCCTCTAGGTTATAAACTACCCTCCTATAATGGAATTCGGAGAAGGGTCCTTTGTTGGTGATTGCCACCGGGCAATAAATCTCATCCGCTTTCTGGGTATTCGGAGAATAATTCTGGGAATTCTTTGTCCCAAGATCGTTATCATCAATCACTGTCATGGTCGAGATTTTCGCCGGGGGGGGGGTTGACTCCTCCTGATAGGTACGTTAGAAAATTGAGCGAAAAAGGTCACGAGTGTTGTGTGGACCTCTAGGTAAAAAGGTCAAGAGTGTTGTGCGGGCCTCTAGGTAAAAAGGTCAAGAGTGTTGTGCGGGCCCCTAGGTAAAAAGGTCAAGAGTGTTGTGCGGGCCTCTAGGTAAAAAGCTCAAGAGTGTTGTGCGGGCCCCTAGGTAAAAAGGTCAAGAGTGTTGTGCGGGCCTCTAGGTAAAAAGGTCAAGAGTGTTGTGCGGACCTCTAGGTAAAAAGGTCAAGAGTGTTGTGCGGGCCTCTAGGTAAAAAGGTCAAGAGTGTTGTGCGGGCCCCTAGGTAAAAAGTTCAAGAGTGTGGTGCGGACCCCTAGGCAAAAGTGTCACAGACGAAACCTGTGGGGGGGGGGTTGGTTCCTCCTAATAAGTGTGTTAGACAATTGAGCGGCGAAAAAAATGTTGTTTGTCAGGGTGGGCTCCTCCTGATAGGTGAGTTAGACAATAGAGCGAAAAAAAATCAAGGGGGAGGGCTCCTCCTAATAGGTGCGTTAGACAATAGAGCGAAACAAAAATTTTTTTGTCGGGGCGCGGGGGCCCTCCTGCTCCTTCTGGGGCAAAATCCCCTATTCATCCCTACTATTACGAGTAATGCACCCTCGCTGAACTAACTAATCTTTACATAAAAGAGGGGTTCTAGTAATGCAACTATTCAATGACCCCAATGAAACTGAAATACATTTCAATGAATTACAACCATACTTCATCACAATAACAAACGTTTCTTAGGCCAGCTCAGCCTATGCTACGAAATGTCTTACCTATGCCATTGACTATACCGAGCTGATATAGCTCTGTGGTTCTATAATTGTCATCTAAATAGCTCTAAAACGTACTAATATAATACGTACTTCCATAAAATACCATTTTCTCAGACCAGGCAGTGCTAGCTGAAAAGGCCGATACCCGTGTGGACTTACCATCATGAAACATCATCCCTGGACGGGGCTGAGAGGCCCACTATAGTTACCCCGTAAATAGCTCTAAAACTATCTAACCGTAGGCCTATACTACACCAGCAAGAGAGAACGTAGAACGTTCTCTCTTGTCTGTGATACTACATATGCCTTAAAAAATAAGGTTACATACCTTGTCGTCAATCCACTAGTTTACAAGATAACTAGTTTCGGGTCTAGTGGATTGACAACGGCAAGGTATGTAACCTTATTAGTGAATTTCCTTAGGAAAGTGAACTATTAGCATGACCCGCACGGTGAAACCTAAGCCCGGGACCACCATAGAAGTTCCTAACGTGACCCCCTGAACACGTTTTGGGGGGTCGTTCACAATTATATATATATATATATATATATATATATATACATATATATACATATACATACATACATATATATATATATATATATATATGTGTTTGCACTCTAGCGGTCACATTTTTTGTCCGATTTACTTCACATTTGGTAGGGACGTTCCTTTCTGTAATCAGTTGGACAAGTTCGTTGGGCAAAACAATCGGAAAACTCTGAACCCATTTTTTGGGGATTAACCTTTCAAATTTCGAGTTTTTGGGCCCAAAAAGGGTCAGAAAAGCCCCGGATGTAAAATTCATTCATCTAAAAAGATAGCAATTAGTGAGGCAAAAGTTTTAAGCCCTCTCTCGTCATTCTAGCATAAATATTTACAGAGTTATTAAAGAAAATGTGTATCGACTAAACACAGTACGTTGTCTTATGGGGGTTTTACACTAGAAAAGCCTGATATTCATTTGTAGGTGTACTTTTCTCATCCCCAGCAACCTCACGTCTACTTTCAAGCCTGAATGGGCCCTCTCCTAATTTTATAATGCGCAAAATTGTATTCCCAGCTTTGCAGATAAATCAAACCAGGAGCATCAGAACAGCCAAAAAATCAATGTTTTCAGATTTAAAAAAATTTTAATAAATGTTTGTTTTTACACTGATTCTGAGTTTTAAAATTTGGTCTGTGGAAATTCACTTCCCTCACGTCAGCGTGCTGCGTGCAAACTCGTTTTTAAATTCATACAATCAACACAGGTGGCAAATAGCATGAAGGCAATCCAGGAGGTAATATACTACCTATATCATGAAATATCACTTCTTATGGCCAATCTTGGTCTATGGGTTTTAGGTGTTCTGGGGGAAGGAAGGTAATTCACTCCCTATATACAGGGTGTCCCCGAACTCTCTACGAAAATTCCTGGAACTTGTTTTTAATCAATAGAGCAAACCTTAGAAAGCGCGTGAGGTTATAACTTGAAACTTGACACGTGCGTTTTATTAGTTTAGGGCAAATTTGGTATTGAATTTTACGATTACAGCTTTAACCGTTCAAAAATGTTCCGCTTTCAAGAAATTAACCTTTACAAACTTGAAATGGCTGCCATTTTGAATCGGTTAAAGCTGTGAATGTCAAAATAAATACCAAATTTTACCCCAAACTAATATAATGCACGTATCAGTTTCAAGGTAATACCTCAAACGGTTTCTAAGGTATCCTGTATTGCTTATAGAATAAAAAAAATACAGATAAAGATAGGCACCAGAGCGAGCGATATGCCCTATGTTTATACAACGTTTTTTGTTTGTGTTGACCCAAGGAACGAGTTCCAGAAGTTTTCGCAGAGAGTTTGGGCACAACCTGTATATACAAAAATAGCTTATTTTACAATAACCAAACGAATATTATGAAGTCATAAAGAATGCCCATTCTATTCCATGTAATTAAATATGTGTTACCAATTCAGTACGTCCAAATGGAACGTTTTGCCTGAACACTAATGAAAAACATTCTATAAATTGCACATTGATGAACAGTCTTAATCTATGAGTTTGTTTATAAAAGTACCAATAGTTTAAAACGACACAATTTATGATTTGAAGAAAACAATAATAAATACACAAAAACAAAACAATTGTGGGAACATAACGGGGGTTGATTTTTTATCTTTTTTTTAGTTTTGTTAACCCCCCACCCCCTTGAAGGAGCCAATGCTCTCTGTGAAATAAAGTAATGTGGAAATCCAAACGCATAGGAGTACAAACTCATGAATCGTTAAGAGGCTCAATTGTTAACAAATGTTACTGAAAATACCACTAAAATAAGTAAAACAATGAAAATCACATTGTTATTTACGATGTTGCTCTTCGGATAAAGCATCAACCGGTTTGTATATTAAATTAAAGTTTCCTTATAAGAATACATTTTTTTATTTAATCGAAGTATTCACAAGCCTAAATAAATTTGAGTTGATAAAGTTCTGTGGGAATTACACACTCATACGATGATTGTACTGAGGTACTTCCCTAGGCTCGTCTGCGCAACACTGTTTCCCATGGTCGACGATAGTACAATCAAGAGGCATATCGCAGACTATAAGTGTAAAGTGAATCAATAACGACGAAATACAGTTATATTCAATATTACGGTTACTTAATTATAATTCGGCGTAGTCAAAACTCGAAACTACATCATTAACGTTTCGATTACCTTAGTTAATTGCTATCGCCTATAACCTATTTAACACTGCGTTGCTATCGTAACGAATAGTTTCACGGGAAAAAGGGTTTTGTCACTACGTTTTAAGCAGGCCTAGCAGATTAGCAAATATTACAAAACGGATTCAAATGTCAACACTTTTCGAATTTAAGTTTCGGTTTAGGAAGGTGAGTCGCTTCGGTAACATTATGTTTAGGTTTGACATACGTAATCTACGCTAGTTTCGTTTGAGAACGATCTATCATACCGGTATCACACGTATATCAACGTCTTCACAACGTACATCAATAAGCTGAACGTCTTCAGCTTATTTTGACCTCTTAATTAGATCGTATCAGAGGCATTTCTCAATGACTTGTGATAGCATACTATACTGTAGCTGTCTAGAGTATGTCCTAGTCTCTTTACCGTTGGCGCCGCGGAGCTTCCGGAGCCTAGAGGTGTGAAAGATTGCCCAGGAGCGTCGAGTCGACTCTGGATGCAGAAGATCGGGTGAACCACTCGCACACACATCCTGTGACATCCGGCCTCCCGAAGCCACGGCAGACGACATGCGACGGCGACGGAGGAAGAGTGGCGTGGATGGAGGCGGCGCGGCGACGGTGGCGCAGCCCTGGCGGTGGGGTAGGGAACCTCACCGCCCCCCGGGGGTGGAATCGAACGTCGGTACGGCCACTGGCCGCGAGGGGAACCGACGGCGCAATCGATAAAAACCCTTTATTATTGAACACTCGCGTCCCGCGCAATTTTAAAATATCGCGATGGATTTTGTTCAAGTTTACACTTATGGTTTATGAGTTGTAGGATTTCAAATTAAAAAAGCGCATCTTACATATTACTTTTAGTAACTTATTTTACGCGTCTTAAACATCCACAGATTAATTAAATGTAGTTTTCTTAAGAGTGGGCTCCAGTGAAGGACATTTTACGTTTCTACCTACTTCCCCCATAAGGCCAATGTTAACTTTCAAAGCCCGTCCCTCCTCAACGGATTATTATCCGATATCGATTGTTTATGGCTGATTTTTAAAAGCAGAAACATACCTAGCGATTTCAGAGACAACATTTTGATATCACAAGTAATAATCGTTTATTAAAATTCCAAACTATTCAATATTAATGATTTTATATGTATAAACTAATTGTTTAGTCGAAATTGTGCTGAGTGAAATCGGTACAATTATTTGCTTTATAAAATGAACCATGAACCGCCAATTTCGGATAATCCGTTGAAGAGGAACGAGCTTTGAAACGTCTCAAAATTCCCAAAACTCATTTTTCTAATATTTCTTGGAATTAAATGAAGAATGAAGAAATAAAACTTATTTGAAGTTATGACTACATTCATAAATATCAGAGCTATGAGTTGAATCATGAAGCTGTATGCCTACACCGCACGGGCTTTAGGAGTTGGGCTCGTGAGTGCACGTGCGAGAGTAAAAGGACCTCCATCCAAGTTCTCAGTCTCAAAATCCCTAAGAGCTTGGATAGAGGTCCTTTTACACTTGCACGTGCACTCACGAGCCCAACTCCTAAAGCCCGTGCGGTGTAGGCATACAGCTTCATGATTCAACTCATAGCTCTGATATTTATGAATGTAGTCATGACTTCAAATAAGTTTTATTTATTAATTTTTCATTTAATTCCAAGAAAAATGAGTCCACACAACATATAGTTGTAATAAAATAATAGTTTTTTAGTATACCCCCTAAAAAGAAGATTGTTTACTGAATCACGGTACTAATGAAATTTGTATCATATACAATATTCTTGTTCTTATTCATATCCGCGCGAGAAACTACCAATGTTTATTAAAGGTAATAGTTGCAGTAAATGCCCGGCTGACTTGTAATTGAGTCAGTGAGGAAATCGGAATCTTACATTTTGGTTTGGATTCAGGAAGCGAATTGTAGATGTAATAATAATGAATCATATTATTATAATTATTTTAATATTTTTTACTTTTTCTCCCAATACATAGTGTAATACGGAGAAAGAATTTTTTTCGTCCAAATGTTAGAATTAGAGTTACAGTGGAGATGTTCGTTTTGGCAGTGGCACTCCCTGAACCCAGGAAATGTTTTTGAAGTGATTCATGTCTATTTATCTGTGTGTCTGGTGTATGTATATACAGACCTATGAGAGCCATACCAATCGGCTGATGTTGATAAAGTTTGATGCGGGCAATAACCCAAGATATCTCCAGGTATTTTTAAACATTTATTTTTATTTATTATTTTGAAGGCAACTATCCCCCCAAATAAGGTAGGAAGTTTATGTCAACTTCTTGATACCGTTTAATTAGTTGTGATTTGAACGAAGTCACAATGACATGTATACTTACTTGTACACTACAATTTCGTGTGTATACAAGAATCCTCTGATTTGATATAGACAATCCAGGCTGGTGCCCTATTCGTACTTCACAAACGTTCTTAAAGTTCGTATTATTTAGCATATTATTGAAACATTTAATTTATTGAAATAAATTACAATATAAAGTGCTCTATAAATATACCTGTACAGGGACACGGCCCGGGGACACTTGTGAGTGCGCGTGCGGGCGTCGGGGATTTTGAGACTCGTTGACCAGGTAGTAACCCGTATAAATAGGGTAACTCTGGAATTTGGGGCCTCTGAGAATTGGGGATTTTGAAACTTGGGGATTTTGAGACGACACGCCCTCTATAAATGCAATATGCATTCCTCCTTTCTCCAAAAGTCTCCTTTGACATATTCTTCTAGGCATAATTCAGTTAGTACCTGGAGGTCCAAGCTTTGCTCGGAGAAGGCAAGCTAGTTTGTTTAATATGCATGGAGTATTTCATTTAGACCTTCTCATGTCAAGCAGATTTACTTCGCTCATTTGCCTCTTCTATGAATGTTTAATGCCACTTCAGTTGTTATTATAACTCAATGCCCCTTCAAGCTTTAAAGTAGTATTTTTGTATAAATACACACGTAATTCATTTTAAATATGTCCACTATATTAATCAATTCGATGTTTTTAATCAGCAAACCACAGGTTGACATTCAGAACATGAGTACTTTTGAAAGTTCACTGATTGATTATAAAAAGCTGTTATGATTATTTTGATTCTCCATCCATAAGCCCAATGTTAATTTGTTCACTTTTCTAATTGGTTTTTTACATTATTTGATTTTCCTGGGGATGAGACCTGTCTAGAACTTATTTTTATCCCAGACATTAGTTATTTGCAACATTTGAAGGAAATCATTTGAGCCGTTTGTGAGATCAGAGTTGTAAGCAAGCATGCGAGCAGCTAACCAAGCAATCCTTAATCTTAGTAGAGTATATGATTACAGAACAGCATTTCTTATTCTAATTACTATAAAACACGCCAGGAGAATTAAATTACATAGTGACGAGAATGGCTGATCTCCAGGTTATTGCATATGAAATGACTCGTGACAGGCCACCCAAAAGGCACCTCATAGATATCTGATAGCGAGATAAAAAACTCGTGACATGTCGTCCAAAGATTAACTACACTAATTTTCACACTGAGGTATAGAGACAGGAATTATGAATCGCCCAATGGTATGGTTGGCTAATCTACCGATTATTATTACACGTAATCTATATGTTTCGGTAAATTTTAACTTTAGTAGAGGGGCAACGTTTATTTCCGAAGGGGGAAGCAAGCAACTATAGCTACCTACCCACCAGCGGAGTATGATAAAACCCCATTTGTAATGACTCGATGAAAACTCTACTTTAAAACTAAATCTTAATGATCTTGAACGTTAGTTTCGATAGCAGTTTACACCTTCGCTTTAATTATGTTAAGACAAAGAATTTGCTGTTGCCTCATAAGTCTTTAATCTTTTCAAAAACACTGCTGAACAAAAACGAGTTTGCACGCAGCACGCTGACGTGAGGAAAGTGAATTTCCACATACAAAACTTTTAAAACTCAAAATCAGTGTAAAAACATACATTTGTCAAATTTTTATCGAAATCTGAAATCATTGATTTTTTGGCTGTTCTGATACTCCTGGTTTCATTTACTTGCAAAGCTGGGAATACAATTTTGCGCATTATAAGGTTAGGAGAAGGTCCAGTCAGGCCTGAAAGTAGACGTGAGGTTGCTGGGGGTAATAAAAGTACTCTAACAAAGGAATAACAGGTTTTTCTAGTGTAAAACCCCCATAAGACAAAGTACTGTGTTTAGCCGATACACATTTTCTTTAATAACTCGGTAAATATTTATGCTAGAATAACGAGAGAGGGCTTAAAACTTTCGCCTTTCTAATTCCCATCTTTTTACATGCATTAATTTTACATCTGGGGCTTTTCTAACCCTTTTCGGGGCCAAAAACTCGAAATTTGAAAGATTAATCTAAAAAAATGGGTTTAGAGTTTTCCGATTGTTTTGCCCAACGAACTTGTCCAACAGATTATAGAAAGGAACGTCCCTACCAAATTTGAAGTAAATCGGACAAAAAATGCGACCGCTAGAGTGCATACATACATACATATATATATATATATATATATATATATATATATATATATATATAAAACATTTTGAACGACCCCCCAAAACGTGTTCAGGGGGTCACGTTAGGAACTTCTATGGTGGTCCCGGGCTTAAGTTTCACCGTGCGGGTCATGCTAATAGTTCACTTTCCAAAGGAAATTCACTAATAACTCTGCGAGTTAATTTTTGGACACGTGTTTATATTAAGCTTGTTAAAGCAATTAATTTTCATTTAAAAGTCAAGCATCCTCTAAGGGTTACTAGATGGGATTTCAGAGAGGTGGTCTACGGTCCACGGTCTCTTTTCGTCCTTTCACAGAGAAGTAATATATATTAATTCTCTGTGATCCTTTGATCCTTCGGTCAGGGAAGCTGACTCAAGCTGGTGTGTGAGGTCCTACAGATATTTCAGTGGCGGTTTCTTTGACTCATCGAATTAAGAAGATTCCTCAAGTTGACCTGTGGCGCCCTGCAGATTTGACAGGGGCGATTCCTTTGACCCTTTGGACCGGGAAGCTGCCTCAAGTTGACCTGTGGCGCCCTACAGATTTGACAGGGGCGATTCCTTTGGCCCTTTGGACCGGGAAGCTGCCTCAAGTTAACCTGTGGCTCTCTGCAGATTTGACAGGGGCGATTCCTTTGGCCCTTTGAACCGAGAAGCTGCCTCAAGTTGACCTGTGGCGCCCTGCAGATTTGACAGGGGCGATTCCTTTGGCCCTTTGGACCGGGAAGCTGCCTCAAGTTAACCTGTTGCTCTCTGCAGATTTGACAGGGGCGATTCTTTAGGCCCTTTGGACCGAAAAGCTGCCTCAAGTTGACCTGTGGCGCCCTGCAGATTTGACAGGGGCGTTTCCTTTGGCCCTTTGAACCGGGAAGCTGCCTCAAGTTAACCTGTGGCTCTCTGCAGATTTGGTAGGGGCGATTCCTTTGTCCCTTTGGACCGGGAAGCTGCCTCAAGTTGACCTGTGGCGCCCTGCAGATTTGACAGGGGCGATTCCTTTGCCCTTTGGACCGGGAAGCTGCCTCAAGTTGACCTGTGGCGCCCTACAGATTTGACAGGGGCGATTCCTTTGGCCCTTTGGACCGGGAAGCTGCCTCAAGTTAACCTGTTGCTCTCTGCAGATTTGACAGGGGCGATTCCTTTGGCCCTTTGGACCGAAAAGCTGCATCAAGTTGACCTGTGGCACCCTGCAGATTTGACAGGGGCGTTTCCTTTGGCCCTTTGGACCGGGAAGCTGCCTCAAGTTAACCTGTGGCTCTCTGCAGATTTGACAGGAGCGATTCCTTTGGCCCTTTGGACCGGGAAGCTGCCTCAAGTTAACCTGTGGCTCTCTGCAGATTTGACAGGGGCGATTCCTTTGCCCTTTGGACCGGGAAGCTGCCTCAAGTTGACCTGTGGCGCCCTACAGATTTGACAGGGGCGATTCCTTTGGCCCTTTGGACCGGGAAGCTGCCTCAAGTTAACCTGTGGCTCTCTGCAGATTTGACAGGGGCGATTCCTTTGGCCCTTTGGACCGAGAAGCTGCCTCAAGTTGACCTGTGGCGCCCTGCAGATTTGACAGGGGCGATTCCTTTGGCCCTTTGGACCGGGAAGCTGCCTCAAGTTAACCTGTTGCTCTCTGCAGATTTGACAGGGGCGATTCTTTTGGCCCTTTGGACCGAAAAGCTGCCTCAAGTTGACCTGTGGCGCCCTGCAGATTTGACAGGGGCGTTTCCTTTGGCCCTTTGGACCGGGAAGCTGCCTCAAGTTAACCTGTGGCTCTCTGCAGATTTGGTAGGGGCGATTCCTTTGTCCCTTTGGACCGGGAAGCTGCCTCAAGTTGACCTGTGGCGCCCTGCAGATTTGGCATTTAATATATAGTATTAAAACCCAACCATTGAAAGCCAAATTCCAAGTTTCATTAATACATGTTCATTAATAAGCGAAATATACAATTTTACTTATTCTCCATAAGATTTACATTGGACTACGTACTGTGCTTAGCACTCTCAATATCTCGGTAACTAATTGACGTAGAGCGATGATCAAAATACCAAATTGTTTGTTTTTTTAAGCTGAATTTAATGGTGTAAAACAAAATTAGGGTTTAAAAAGAATTATATGTAAAAAGTAAAAAAGAATTTCGGGTACAAAACCCCCAACAACCCCCCTTAGAGTAGAGCGACCTGCCTGGTTCGCGAATTCATAAAAATAGATGCTGCCTTACATGTTTATACCAAATTTCATCAAGATCGGACCATTTTTACTAAAGTTATCGTGCCTACGGACATATATATATATATATATATACCTATAACGATAAGTGCATATATAAGTTAAGATACATAAGAACTAGAAGGAATGGTGTTTTTGGAATCAGGGGGCCTCAAAACGAAAAGTTGTCATGGTCCTGGGCCTAGGTCTTACCATGCCACCTACGGTAATACCTTCTTCCCTATAGGGGAAATTCGCTAAAACACCAAATTGTTCGTATTTTTAAGCCAAATCCAATGGTGAAAGTAAAATTTGATTAAGTAAAATATTATAAACCATTTTTGGGGTACAAAACCCCCCAAAATACCTATGGATCGCCCTATGGATAGAGCGATCTGGCTGGTTTTCGAACTTAGTCATAAATGTTGCTTTACATGTTTGTACCAAATTTCATCAAAATCGGACCACTTTTACTTGAGTAATTGCACACACACACACACACACACACACACACACACACACACACACACACACACACACACACACACACACACACACACACACACACACACACACACACACACACACACACACACACACACACACACACACACACACACACACACACACACACACACACACACACACACACACACACACACACACACACACACACACACACACACACACACACACACACACACACACACACACACACACACACACACACACACACACACACACACACACACACACACACACACACACACACACACACACACACACACACACACACACACACACACACACACACACACACACACACACACACACACACACACACACACACACACACACACACACACACACACACACACACACACACACACACACACACACACACACACACACACACACACACACACACACACACACACACACACACACACACACACACACACACACACACACACACACACACACACACACACACACACACACACACACACACACACACACACACACACACACACACACACACACACACACACACACACACACACACACACACACACACACACACACACACACACACACACACACACACACACACACACACACACACACACACACACACACACACACACACACACACACACACACACACACACACACACACACACACACACACACACACACACACACACACACACACACACACACACACACACACACACACACACACACACACACACACACACACACACACACACACACACACACACACACACACACACACACACACACACACACACACACACACACACACACACACACACACACACACACACACACACACACACACACACACACACACACACACACACACACACACACACACACACACACACACACACACACACACACACACACACACACACACACACACACACACACACACACACACACACACACACACACACACACACACACACACACACACACACACACACACACACACACACACACACACACACACACACACACACACACACACACACACACACACACACACACACACACACACACACACACACACACACACACACACACACACACACACACACACACACACACACACACACACACACACACACACACACACACACACACACACACACACACACACACACACACACACACACACACACACACACACACACACACACACACACACACACACACACACACACACACACACACACACACACACACACACACACACACACACACACACACACACACACACACACACACACACACACACACACACACACACACACACACACACACACACACACACACACACACACACACACACACACACACACACACACACACACACACACACACACACACACACACACACACACACACACACACACACACACACACACACACACACACACACACACACACACACACACACACACACACACACACACACACACACACACACACACACACACACACACACACACACACACACACACACACACACACACACACACACACACACACACACACACACACACACACACACACACACACACACACACACACACACACACACACACACACACACACACACTATCTGGGGGCCTCAAAACGAAAAGTTATCATGGTCCCGGGCCTACGTCTTACCATGCCCTATAGGGGAAATTCGCTAAAAGATGGGACAAGGCGATTGATTTCAACCAGTCACACCGGTCATCTTCAGGCCCAATCAGAGAATGTATATTTACCGTCTTGTGTGTAAGTACAGTATAAGTGTAAATATATTATGTAGTGCTGTGAGTCATAGTTTATTTTATACTATTTAATATGTTGATAAAGTACAATTACTTTGGCCGAGAGTGAATGTTAGTGTAATTGAATGTCCGTCCGTTGAGAATTTTAGATATTATTGGCTTGGGAACAAGGTCAAAATGCCGAGACTGGATTACAGCAGCATTAATAAACGTCACGTTGGATTGTATTTTTGTTATCTCACAACCAAAGCAGAAGCCTTACGTAATGGCTGTTTTTCTTAAAATTCCATTCAGTAGTACTCCAAAGATAAAATCTAGTTTATAAAACCACTGTGTACCTCCGGCCTTTTTATGAATTTGTGGGCCAATTACACTCATCATTAATTTGTATTCTGAAGAATAGGCAATGAGGCTGATGGAATAACCGATTCAACTCAGTTAAAGCTGATTAAATTCATAGCTCATTAAAATTTTAATTTGATTTATTTGGAAATGTCAGAGAGAGACATTTGACCCAGATTCCAGCAGCCAGACGCAATCGATGCATTTTAGACATCAGTGGTGTGGGCACGCAGGGTATTTAGTTTCGTTTTAACTAACTATACCATACAAATAAACAAACATTGTTTAACGGTTACCATATTTTTCCTTCGAAAGATTAGCAAGTGGCATGTCGAAGTTGTACAATTTCGGCGTGTAGTTAGCCTGTACCCCTTGCGCAAGAAGTTATTTGTTCACCAAATCTTGATAAAGAGAGGGAACAAAACATTAACTTTATTCCGAAATTTATATCACCATACATCTTATTTCCACTACTTTTCCCATAGAGATTTTTGTGGTTTGTGAGTTTCAGGTTAAAATAAAAAAATAAATATATTTAAAAATGTATTTCCGAATTTGTATAGTTTTATATGAAAAATATTAGTAGACCACAGCCAATTGAATCAAATTAACAAGTGTAAAAAAGTATGGTAAGCGAGACTTGAATTTTTAACTGTCCAGCAGAAAAATAACATTGGACATTCCAATAGTGATTATCGCTTTCAGTTTTATGCAACAGCTTTTAAAATATAATTCTAATCATAAATATTTAATGTATTAACAATGCAATTGATGTTTTAGCTCAATGCTAATAATGATAACAATTTGCTATTGAAATGATCAAACATTAATTAAAAAGAATAGCAAGAAATATTTTCAGGTCTTGTTTTGCTCCCTTCACAATCCCTTGGCTTACGGCAACGACTCAAAATCATAAATTCGAAACTATCTTAATACATATTCAAACCATAACCATATAATTTAAAAATTTCAACGTGAAAAATAATAGTCAGTTTTTTCACTATCAAGTCATACCCTCATGTCTCAGTATGTAAAGACCAAATTATCATTCTCTAACACTAGATTCACTACTCACTGACTATAGAGCAAAAAGAGAAAGAAGAATAATAAAAATATGAGAATAAAATAGAAAAAAAATCCCCACGTTTATGGCAGACCTGCGTACTCCGTAAATGTTTGATAAAAATCACAATTTAAGCAGTAACCTTAGTTCAAATTATTACAACTTTCCCAACAGGCAAACAATTTTAAATTTGTATTATTTTTTAAATTATGTTTAATGAACTAGCTTTTGTGCAGACATATTACAATTAGATGATGAAGCGACTTACCAATGTTTATAAAAATGCATTAATAAATGAATAAGTAAAATAACATTTCTCATTCTTCTACTTAAAAATATCACAGCCTTGAGTATGAGAATTTCTGTGATATAGATGTTTTTATGTAATATTTTATCGTAATATTAAATATGATTTATTCTCCATAAAATTAACAATGCTAACTTACTGCATGTGTTTACAAATTTATGAAACAAAAATTACTAAAATAAATGACTAAAACGCTTTTTTATCTGATGCCAATAGTATTCTATGAGAACATGTTCAAAGATTTGGCAGACAACTTTTCCAACATCTTAAGACAAATGCGTTCTTTGTAAATGCGGGTTTCAAAAACTTTCTAATTCATGTCCCTTTGCTATATTTAATCTATTTACAGATTTAATCCCGATTGGACGAGTACGAAAGTTATCTTGTTCACGGACGCTACCCTCATATATAATATGTTTCTCGCATTCGTGATTTTCCCCGAAACCACTTGACAAAAGATAATAATTAATAATCATACAGGGTGTCCCATAAGTAAGTGGCCAAACTTTAGGAATAGGTTTTATGAGCCAAAATAAAACTGATTCCTAAATTTTGGCTACTGACTTAAAGGGCAATCTGTATACTAAACATTGTTAATCTATTTTGAATATTTCTATCTAAAATTAAGATAACCGCTACAAAACTTTTTTTGCAGGAAAGAATACCCCGCCTTTACCCATTGTTGTACATTTTCTGATTCGTTAACTCTTGGAGATTTGAATAAAGCCGAAAATAGGACAATTAAATTGAAATTAGACATTCAGTCATCATGATAATTGACATCGATATTTAATCTATCATAATTATTTATTCAAACGAATGTTAGACTAAGGTGCCTCAAGACAGAAAGTTGTCAAGCCCAGGTGTTATGTGTGTTATGCCTCCAATAAGAAATCCTCTGTAACGAAATGTTAAAAAAAGATTTGTTGTTATTTACATACTCTTTAACAATTGTTTGATTAGGACAATCCGGGGTTGTCACACATCACATAATTAATGGATGTACGAAACGTAATAAAATGAAGTATTGCCAAACGATTAAAAGGGAAAACCAATCCCTAAACTGTAACCACGTATGAAAAGACGGTATGAATATGTAAGAAAATATTATAAAAGCAATCAATTTTGAACAGTACACTCGAGCATCATGACCACCAACTGATCGATCGAAATCGATTACCGTAAAAGGCGCGTTAGTTGGCACTAAAATAAACAAACTATTATTTGTTTACGAACTTTGACTTGAATGCAGTTCTAAAACATATTTACCCACATTTTATTTGTATTAAATTCTTTTTTTAATTAAATAGAATATATCCGATCACATAATAAACAAACGTAATGCGATTTGATTAATACAGTAGTTATATTTCACCACGTAGGTAGCGATGGTTGTAATATCAATAATGCCCAAAGAAATTGGTGACAAGAATAGCACACCGCTGGGCCAACTTACGAGTATGTGCCTCGTTCTCTACCGTCTTTTATATTATTTTTCTGCTAGTATGTGAGTATCTCGATATCGTAAATACCAATGAGGATAATATATCTACAAGCGTCTTCTGAAGTAAAAAGGTGTAGCCTACATGCTTACCACCATTTCACCCCTTTGTCCACTCATCTGCTCCCATGGTAACCAACCGAATTTCTTCACAATCATATGTTTGTCAGCTGACTAACATGTAACTTGGGAAGATATGATTTTATTGGTTACCTGAGGAAAAATGCGTGCGACCAAGAAGGTTTCACTTTTTTACACGAGACGAGGCCTCTAGATATATTAACCTTGTTGGTGAATACATTGTTATACGCCGTCTCGTGCACCATTTAATAGTCTATGTTTGTCTGTTTCTTGTAGAGGGAATCATAGCATGCACTCAGTATCACTACAGTCCTTTAAATGTTAAAATTGACACTATAGACATTGCCTGCGTAAGTAGGTTTGCTGTGAAAGGGTCCGCAATTAACTCCGGGCACCAAATTGTTGTCTATGTCACTGGCCCGGCCATGTCTGAATTTTCAAGTGGAACATGTCGTTACACACACAACCCGTACTGTTTAGTACTAACGTTTAAGAGGTGGTTCCAGTCCTCTGCATCTACGTGATTCTCCCATAAGACCAGTTAACTTTCAAAGTCCGTTCTCCTCAACGGATTATACGAAATCCAAATCCTTTAATATTTTCATGTAGTTGTGATTGTGTTGTAGGACAACAAGGTATCGCACGGATTAATTACAACTCTCAGTTTCAGCGTTCAACTGGTGGGCTTAGCTGACAGTTGAGTCGTCTGCTCTAAGAAACAGACAACAAGGTATCGCACGGATTAATTACAACTCTCAGTTTCAGCGCTCAACTGGTGGCCTTAGCTGACAGTTGAGTCGTCTGCTCTAAGAAACAGACAACAAGGTATCGCACGGATTAATTACAACTCTCGGTTTCAGCACTCAACTGGTGGGCTTAGCTGACAGTTGAGTCGTCTGCTCTGAGAAACAGACAAAAAGGTATCGCACGGATTAATTACAACTCTCAGTTTCAGCGCTCAACTGGTGGGCTTAGCTGACAGTTGAGTCGTCTGCTCTAAGAAACAGACAACAATGTATCGCACGGATTAATTACAACTCTCAGTTTCAGCGCTCAACTGGTGGGCTTAGCTGACAGTTGAGTCGTCTCCTCTAAGAAACAGACAACAAGGTATCGCACGGATTAATTACAACTCTCAGATTCAGCGCTCAACTGGTGGGCTTAGCTGACAGTTGAGTCGTCTGCTCTAAGAAACAGACAACAAGGTATCGCACGGATTAATTACAACTCTCAGTTTCAGCGCTCAACTGGTGGGCTTAGCTGACAGTTGAGTCGTCTGCTCAGAGAAACAGACAACAAGGTATCGCACGGATTAATTACAACTCTCAGTTTCAGCGCTCAACTGGTGGGCTTAGCTGACAGTTGAGTCGTCTGCTCAGAGAAACAGACAACAAGGTATCGCACGGATTAATTACAACTCTCAGTTTCAGCACTCAACTGGTGGGCTTAGCTGACAGTTGAGTCGTCTGCTCAGAGAAACAGACAACAAGGTATCGCACGGATTAATTACAACTCTCAGTTTCAGCGCTCAACTGGTGGGCTTAGCTGACAGTTGAGGCGTCTGCTCAGAAGTCGAGTCGAGCGTGTGGGTCGTTCCAGCAAGTCACCTACAGACACAGGCTCGCATAGGCTATTGTTTTGTTCTATCTCATTTGCTTATAACACTCGTAAATTTATAGTGAGTTTTGTCATTGCGTAATATTGTTATCTAATTAATAATTATTACAAACATTTTGATCTTACAGTACAACAATTAATGATATTATTATTACGATATCAATAATATAGCCTATTCACATTTTCTTTGAATTTCTAATTTAGTAGCCTTACTAAATGTTATAATATAGCATCGTAGCGAATACTTTAATTAAATATTACTTTGCATTAGTTCAAGAATTGTATCGTTGCAATTCTATAAATTACTTATCAATAAACCCGAAGCCTCCCTCAACGTGTCAGAGATAAACTTTTATATTACAAATTTATTCGTCCTATATTTTTTTTGTTTCAATATCTAATTTTCTTTCGGTGGTAGCCGAACCAGTGAATAACCAGTGAAGCTATTTTCGTATATTGGGTTTATACCCTTGTGTTGGATACTACTCACTACCATAGACACGAATGACCAGTTCGGTAACAGCCGAATAATGGCAAACTTATGAGAAAAGTGATCAAATGTAGTTTTAATTGGATTGGATTTTATATCTCGATATCTACTTTTTAATGGGTAGGTCCCGTAATACATATAAAATTGTTTTATAATTCGTCTAAAACTTAAGATAAAGCAATAAACAAACACTTATATAGCTCATATAATAAAGATCTAAAACTATAGGATATAGCCTTCGACTGAACTAGCCTTCGGCTCGCTGGGACTCCGCCCCTGGCCCCTTATCCGCCTCCCTAATAAGTAAATGGCCCCTGGCTTACCCAGGCCCCTATCTGGTCCTAAAGTTCACACTCCAGATGTATCTGATGCAATCCGACTGCATTACCGACATATAAACAAACGGTTCAAATTAGTAGGCCGGTAATGCAGATTGTATACATTTAATTACCAGTGTAATACTGCATTAATAATCTGTTGCTATATCGTATGCCTAATTACAGGCCTCCAGGTGTTATCTAGGTGAGTGATAAATATTTAACCCAAAACAATAAATAAAAAAATCATTAATTTCATATTTTTGACATTTTATATGGATAAAACCGCAATTAAAACCCTAAACAATGATATTTGTAGGGACTAAAAACGAATGATCATTATTATCACCAAATTGGTAAACGATGCTAACTACTATGTGAGCCTATTATGTCCTAATATCAATAAAATACAATATTTTACTTTTTAAGGTCTTTAAATGATAATTTAAACCGACCACATGACTGATGATGATTCATGTGATATGTAGACAAATGTGTATCAATTTATATGCTTATAAATATTATATATGTGCTTCAGAAAAATTTAAACCGTACAAATGTTTTTGAGTATATCCTTTATTTTACGTTTATTTTTTTCTAAGGGATGAAACTACCATAAACAACCTAAACTGCGAATACTGGTGACCACAGTATTCTGTCACTACCATTATTCAGTTAGTAAAGGCTGTTATCTTATGATTGAGCAAAACATGCAACAATTATAAGAAAACGCGAACAAGTCCCCACAAATTTAAAGATCTACATTTTATGATGGTTTGAGGTTGAAAGGCTGACATAATTAAAACTAGTCTTGTGACTGCTCCTACGTACTATGAACTACAAGTAGTGCAGCCGTGTTATGTACCAAATATTAAACCTTTAAGTACTACATTAGAGAGTCAGGATATTAAAAATCATTAGAAATTAGAAAAGTGGCGACAATTTGAATGATTCTGCGGTATCTAAGGGTAAAAGAAACGAGATATGGCAAATATTCACTTTACCAAAATTTGAGATCGTCCCAAGTACGTATATCGTGCATGGTGGTCTTCCAGTTTTCAATAGGACGGTTCATTCGGCTGCTATATACTGTATAGTTCAAATGATGACACTTCATTTTTTGAGCGTTTCGAATGGGGCACTAGCCCGGAGTTCCCAAAGATATAGGGAACACGATTAAACCCTATCACAGGGTGTTGGGTCTATCGTGTTCCAATATACAAAGTTAAAAAATTATGACCGAAAGTCAAAATAAATAAATTAACTGAATAAAATTACAACTTAAGATCTTGCCTCCTATGATTTAAACAAAAATATTTGAATACAAATAAAATTAAAACAGTTATAGTTTTATACATAGACAATAAATCAGCGCTTGATTATGCATTTTATCCAAGAACCTTCTTTACTTTCCATACGAACAGGTCAGGATATAACTGAATAGATCAAAGTTGATTTTCTATGCTGAATAAGGAGGGAAGATCTCTATTATATAGTCTAGCGTTCAACAGAGGGCTGCGCGTTTTTCTACAGGAGAATTTTCAAGTGTGTGGATGAGTGAAAATTCATTTCGCAAACTAATTTTGAGGGGTTTATTTTTAAAATTTACAAAAATTATCTTATGTTTTATTTTAAATAATATTCATCCAACAAGACTTCAAAATACATTGTCATAAATAAACACAGTTTTATACACTATCAATGATTAAAACTGGTTATTCTTGTTTTAAAATTGTAATGAGCACACCAAGATAATTTAGTTTTATAGATGTAAACATATAAATTATAAATCCCAGTATATAGATTACCCACCTTTAGAAAAAACCTCAATACGACATATTATTTATGGCCTCGCAATCCTTGATCGCGAGATGACAATTGTATATCTAAAGACGCGTTTAGATTAAGTGGTTCAGTTTAATAATTTTACCGCAAAAGAAACCAATAGCTATGTTGGGCAATTAGAAAAAGTCAACAATATCCATAAAGCAACTTAGATTGTTTATTTCACCTCTGAATTGAACTATTTTAAACATTTTTGTAGTTGTTTAGTTGCTTCTTTTTTTACACAGACACGGTGTTCAAAAAAACCCTTCAGGACTTTGGGATATGATGATTACTTGTGATATTTCGGCCTAAAAATAGCCAAAAACCTGTTTAAACTTATACAAATCACTATTTATCATAGTTGCTTACCTCCCATGGTTAAAATCTTCATACCATTATTTCTAGGACAAAAAGACACAACTCTTTTGATTCGTGGGTTTTTCTGAAATACTACAGATTTAAAGATATTTAGCTTTGACAAACAAAAATGGCCGTCATTTTTAAATGGTACAAAGTAGAAACTTGATACTCTATTCCGTAATAGGTCTTATTAGTCTTCATATATATACCAAGTTTGAAGTTAACATCTTAAGATACTAATAAGTTTGATTAATTATGTAAAAAACGCAAACAGATAGTCGGGAACTATAGGTTTTAGGACAAAGGTTTATAGGTTTCTTAAGACATAGGACATAGGTTAGGATTATAGTTTTTTATCTTCATCTAACTTTTTGCTTATTTTTATGTGTACAATTACATCCTACATTTTTGGAACACTTTTCCTGAATTCCCATATGGCATATGGTATTGAAAATAAGAAACATATAGGCGCTTAAACGATTATAATTGCAGAAAGTAATATTGCCACTTGCATGTGCAACTTTGGAGTGTTAGTTTACTCTGTATCTCTTACTTGATTATTTCGTTAGAGTGTTATATAAAAAATCTACTTTAGCACAAATTGCACAGTATGAAGTTGCACTTTGAGATTGCCTAAACTAAACGCACCCCTTGCAGCGACGCCAGAGTGTTTATCTCCCCTGACCTAGCCCAATAGCAATGAATACAGAGCCAACAGCCAACAGCTGCAGCGCTAGCACGCTGTGCGGATGTGCAGTACAAGATTTACGACGCAGCGTATCCCTTTCACAAAGGAAACCAACGTACTGCGCGCCGCGACACGACGCCGACGCCGACGCACGGCTGTTAATGTTACGACGGATGAATATTTATATAGCGGTATATAATCATCTTTGGCCAGTTCATACTAGGTAAATTTTATTTATAAATATTTGTATTCTATTTTTTATTTAACTCTCCTCATAAGCAGTTTTAATAGTTTGGTTGGGGAGTGGGTGTCAAATGATCGTGATTGTGATTATTGAGACTTCATATATTGCAGAATTATGCTCTCCAAATTATTGGGGTGCGCCGCCCCCTCTCCCCCAAATTACGCCGGTGACCCTCCATTACGACATCAAAGTTATGATTCTTTATTTGAATCAGGTTCAGGGGGTGGAACATTTAAAAAAGTTTAATATAAGGAAACAATACTAACTTTTGACCAAAGGCTGAACATTCTTAAAGGTATTCAAGCTCACAAATGCCTAAAAGTTTCCAGAATCGTTTACATAGTTATCTAACTTGATCTAAACGCAGCGAATGAATAACAAAGTTATCTGCAACCTGCCTAGGCTTCCGCACACGGTCGCCTACCGTGGGAAATTCCCTTTGAATATTTCTGTCATCTCATTAAACTTACAAATAATGTCGGAATGAGCGAAATTACATCATGACATTGGAATTGTTTGTTTTCCTCCCTGCTTTAAATCAACCTTATTTTCATTAAATATTAAGGAATAGGCTAATATATTTTGAATAATTACCTTTTTCTTTTCGATTATCTAGTTCCTTCTTGAATGCAGATCGTGGGTTCGACTTCAGTCGCCTCTGCACTAATTTGAAGTTTTGAAGTCTTTAAATCAAAAAATCGCTAACAACAAAATAATCTTAGTCACAAAAAGCGTTGAGCGTCACTCTATTTAATGAGCGTTGATGACGAATAAACGAAACGCACCTTTTAGATCCACCATTTACGTTTAAAACTACAAATTAGGGTCTTCTTATTCTTGGATAACAATATCTTTCAGCACATTCGGTTTCAAAATACAGTTTTCTTCTAACCGTCTGCGAAATGTCTCAAAGGTCACACGACGTTGTGATGATGATGAATGACAAGCTACAAATGATGAATGATCCAACGTGGGTAGCGTTTCCGACACTGCACCAAAATTTTCGCGCACGTGGATTTTGACCGTTTTCACCCGAGACAAAATGTCCAACATAGTAAATATTTGTAACAACAGCGAGAGGAGTTTGATCGAACGGTGCCGGTCGCCGAGCGAGGCCGGAAGAGCGGAGAGATTCAAATATCCAACTGACGAATGGTGGAGGTAAGATGTCCGACGGGGGCGGGGCCCTAGAGGCGGTTACGGAGCCACGGCCCGCCCCACTCCAATCTTGGGCCGCGACCGCCACTCGCCAGTGTTCCGTTGGCGCCAAAACTCAAAGACATTAACCGGTGGTGGGGGAGGAGTTATAGGGTCATACTCCCTATTTTTATAATTTTATACGAATCTTATCATGGGACTCCATTGTTCGTTTTCAGCCATTCCACCAAAATTCCACCAATCTTAAGCCAAAAATATAAAAATTTAAAACATATTATATTAGTTTTAAATATATTGTAAATAAACTAATATATTATCCAAATAATGAGTAAACCCAGTTTTAGTAGGTAATTTGTAGTTTTTAGTTTTTCAAGGTTTTAGTTATTAGTTATGCCTGTATGGGGTTTGTTTTTACATTAGTTAGTACTTTGACAAGTTTTCATTAATTTTCTTGGTAATAAACATGTTCAAATACTTTTACATGTATTGTATATTTAGTTTCAATTAGTCTAACAAACTCTATTTGGTTTAAATTATTTCAATATCAATTAAACTGTAAAACAGTGTATTAATTTCCATTTGTCCCACCCGTTACACTAGATTATTTTATTTTTTCATAGAGAACAAAAATTGTTATAATTCCTGCCAGTGCTGCTTTTCGCCTAGTAACATAATAAAAAATTATCGCATTGTCATAACAAGTATAATTTCACATATATTAAAAGAAATAGTACACATGTTTAAACAGAGTTTTCAAAAGTATCCCAACTGTTACAAGTAAAATATTATTTATCTATTTTTTTGAATTTGTTAAAATTGGTCGAAATTTTAACTTGAAACGCCTTTAAACATTACCCATTTTTAACCCATTTTTAGTAGGTAATTTCTACTAAAAATAAACAACCCATCATAAGCTGGCTTAAACTGGAACTACAATTGTTATTTATTAAATGTAAAAAAAAAAACACAAACTGTGAAAATGTCCCACCCGTTACATATGGAATGGCTGTTTTTGCATTGCGTACCTTGCAAAGTTCTGTTTTAAGATTACACAGCTAATAGTCTTTTGGATTAGTTCCACCTTTCATATACTAAATAATATTGGACTGACTGCACAGAGAAGTAAGCTGCGACTAACTGTGGTTATTTCATGCTGTATATATTGCACAAGGGAGAAAATGCATTAACAAAGGTTAACGATTTACAATCAAGGCAATTACAAAGGGATAAATTATAAAAAGTTGTTTAAATTATCGAGTTAAATCAAGAAGTTAGACAATTATTACAGTATTATTTCATACAAATTTATGACAACTGTTACTGAGAGTATGCGGCTGGTAAGAACAGATGCTTAACGTTCTTTCCGTGCCTGTATACTAGACATTATATTTAACTTTAAAATAACTCAAGATCCTCAGGATCTTTCCTGCAGTGCTTTAATGGTTGAAAGATAACAGTCAAAAACCAAACATACAGTATTTAGCAGATTTTGTATGAAAGTGCTGACGGTACGGCCCCAGCGACTCGTTGCCAGTTGAAAAAATACCGGAATGGGTATAACTGAAGAAGTAATGTAAATAATAACACCTCTTGAAATATAAGAGACTGGGGTCCCTTATTAAAGGCATAATATGAAATTCTAAACAAATTACAAACCCTCAATAACTTGTTATATATTTTATTTTAAAAATAAACCGCACCACAGCCGGACAGTTTTACATAACCGGACGGTTTGAAAAATGTATTTGTATGGAACTATTGTGAATCAAAATCACTCCAAGTAACAATTATACTTCCTATGAAATTGTTTTCTTATTTAAAAGAAAAATGTGGACATATTTATTGTCATGATCAATGTTATGTTCTACAACCGATTTTCCAATGCAAAAGGGTTATTGTATGCAAATAGGCCTAACAATTCATAATTAAAATTCAAAATATGACTACCAATCGATACAAATTATTAAATTAGGCACTGACCATTTTGCAAGTACCTAAGGGTTCAAACTAACCCATTCTATTGTTGAGTTTAGGAAATTAGCACTCATAAGTCTTTATGTACCGTAAAAGTCTAAACATTATTTTTACATCAATTTAAATTAAATACATCAAAACCGTAATATAACACTTTAATTTGGAGACAAGGCCTTTTGTTTACACTAAATTGGGGAGGAGTAAACATCATTCACTTTTTGAATGGACTTTCCATTTAAAATTTAAAACATCAAATCAGTATTAATATAACATTTTAATTTGGGTACAAGGTCTTTCGGTTACATTGTATTGTAAACATTACTATTGTAAAATATCAGTAAATAAATTACACTATCGCTTTAAAAGGGGATAAATAATTTTAAGAGAAAAATATGTAATCCGTTTCTTGAATTTTGTTAGTAGTTGAAGAGAATAACAGGAATTTCGGTTTACTGCTGCCGAACGCTTTACGACAACCAACGATGATTTCATAAGGACGCAGAGTAATTTCAATAATTTAACAATTCATTATCAATCACATTATGAGGAATAATCAATATGGTTCAATTGATTATGGATCAATATTATCAACTGTACTTATCTGTAGCCAGTGGCTCCTTGCAAAATGCCAGTACACGATGAAACTCAGTCTGACATGGTAGCGTGTACTAGCGACGAATTAGAAGTCGAATTCGACCTTTACGAAGGGAACCTAAAAGAGGGAAGCGAATGAAATTCTCAGGGATAGGATAATCCAAAGAACAGATAAACTGCACTTTAAACCTACTTGTATTACGATAAAACAGTAATGGGTAATCTGTATCTAGTAAAAAATATTTAAATGGAAGGATGACTAATTTTTTACATTTATTCATCCGTAAAAAATCGTATATTGAAAATTATTATCAGATGAAAGTGAAAGTGTTAATATAACTTCGGGAAGCATTTTTATTGTTAGCTTTCATTCGAGTATTAAATTAAATAATGAACGAGTTTGATAGTAATAATACATTTTTTCCTGTAGTAGAAGCTCAATTTATGGGCCTAACGCACGCAAACACTAAGGAAGAAGTTTTGACTTTTTTAGGTTTATTTATTATTTACGCAGGGATGTCTTTTTACGAGATGTTCCAAAATATCCCTTACAGACGACCGCCTAGTGCGGGTCCACGTCTTCTTTTAAACATTGATCTAAATTTTACCCTTAGACGACAAACAGAGAGCAGGACGCGGGCCCGCGACAATTCTTCGGACTGGGGCGTCACCCGAACGAGTTAAAAACTTTTCGCGGGTCCTGGCCTACAGACAAACATACCAGCCTATAATATGAAACTACAATAGATTTTAAATATAAAAAGAAAAGATTGAATTAATAACTGTTATATGGGATGCATTTGTATATGTTGTACGATTTAACTGCATACAAATTCAAATATAATTTTAAAAAGACTCTAGCTTACACGCATAGAATACCGACTACATGTAATTAAAAATAGTTATTTTTTAACTAAATTTGAACAATTTGGGTCATGACCGCAATCTCCCATTTACCTAACGTAACGGTGGTAATACCCCCTCCCCCCCTCTTAAGAGGGGGCTCCAGTCACGAACCATTTCTCGTTTTTACCCGTTAATCTCATAAGGCCAATGTGATCGTTCAAATCCCGTCCCTCCTCAACGGATTACTCTAAATCGTTGGTTTATGGCTCATTTTAAAGAACAAAAACTACCTAGAGATTTCATTGAGTAAAATTTTTATATCACAAATAGTTAACCTATAAAAATATAAAATATTGAATATTTTGTGATGTTATTGAACAATTATTATTATTGATATGAAAACTACGCTCACTGAGATCGCTAGGTATATTTTTGCTCTATTGATCAACAATTTTGGATTATCCGATTAGGAGGGACGAAATTTGAAAGTTAACATTCGTCTTATGGGAGAAGCGGGTAGAATCAGGTGACTGGAGCCCCTCAAAAGTGCGATACCGGATGTCTTTACAATTAATTATATTTATTTTATAATTTTTAACTTTATTGGTATTTTGAATTCTTTCTATAATATATACTGTTTGGATTATATAATATATTTGTATTGCGATTTATTACACAGCCATGCTTTAGTTTCATATTTTAACATATACTATCATAACAGTTCAGTAACAATGTAAAAAAATAATATTTTTTAATTTTGACTATAATTACAAATAATTATAATTCATTACTAGACATAGCCGGCTTTAAAGATTAAGGCGGCTATGGTATGGATAACAAAGAACTTAAAGGTTTAAATGCAAAACCTGATCGATTTATTTATTCACCCTTACGAAATAATCATCCTTACAAATACTACAATAGCCTGTGCGTATGAATGGGTCTGCCACTAAGATTACATATTAATTTTAGTCATAATAAACTACTAACGGGAAACGGAGGGAAAAATAATTTTCAACGGATGTTTATAATGGCAATTTACAGTAGACCAACCGAAATCGCAACATACGAGAAGAATTGCGTAATTATTCTTCAAACTATTAAGCAGTGAAATTAAATATTAGGTTCTGACGCGTGATTACAAAATGAAGACGTCCAACAACCAACCTGCATAGAGGACTAGGCCAGTAGTAGGGGAGCGGTCCGGTCCTAGGCCCCCCATAGAGCAGCAAGACTACTATTGGTGTCTAGACGATGCCTAGGCGAATGCGCGCGGTTGAGGGGACAGCCGGCAAACAGAATGGCCGTCAATCGACGCCTCGAGGCCCGGAACCAGCTCTCGGCTCCCCCTACGAGCAACGCAGTAGAAAACCCGCACGCAATCTCTAGTATCGTGTGCGCTCGGTACACCGGCTACGGCCTGTTCAAGTTCAAATATCTTTCAAAACCTATTTGTAATTTTGTTTGTCTTCCGATTCTACATTTGTGGATAACTGTTCTTCTTATTGTTTATATATGCCTACTATGATTATTTGTATTTTTGAAACTTATAGCGATGGAATTATTATTATTATGTTGATGGTTAGGGATATGATGAAGGGTTTTTGTCTCTCGAAAACCCATATAAATAGGAAGGACAAAAATGTAGGCTATGTAATTGTAAGTTTTGGATTAAATGTAATTAAGTAAGGTCCCTTGAAAACGGGAGGAGTTTCCATACCTCCCGAAACGTAGTGTGGTTTTAAACACTAGAAGCTATAATATCGACCAGTGTTTAATTAAAAGGGATAAATTTCTCAATCAAATTAAAGAATCGAACTTCGTGTTTTAAGCCAAAGGAGAGAGATTCCCGCTAGCTTTTTCTCATCTTTGGCATTTGTTGGTGTTTATTATAATTAATTAAACTATTTATGATTCAACCATCCTATATATATATAGGATATATATAGGATATGTTTTTAAATTAGTGTACAGAATTTTATTTACTGATGTATCCGTGATATTATATTATTTTTCTCTGCTTTGCATTGTTATTGGTTATAATTCTTATTTGCTTTATTAATGTTTTTGATCTGTTTATGAGATTAAGCATGGTTGTACAAAGTCATGTAAACTTGAATTTTACTTTTTAATAGTTTGTTTGTTTATAATATATTATGATTTTAATCCAGACACAAGCTTAGTATAATTCTATTACAGCACATGCTGATCATTTTATTATTCCGTGATTAAACAAATTTAGATTAAATTAGAGATGCATCATTCATAGCAAAAACAAAATATTTAATTATTAATAAATGGCTATTTAACACACTATATTTATTCATTATCAAGGTTAATCATTTAATACTACTGTATACGTTAGGCGGTTAATGTTCTGTGGAACATTAATTTGTTAGGTTATTTTTAGAGTGAAATTAATCCACATTGTAAATTAAATATTATTGTTTTAGTGAATTTCCCCTATAGAGAAGAAGCTGTTACCGTAGGTCTCATGGTCAAACTTAAGCCGCCCGAGACCATGATAACTTTTCTACCCTAAAATATTTAAAACGCATAATTTTGGTTTGTCCATTTTATAGACCTTAAAAACAAATAATATGGTATTTTGAATTATTAACCTAGGTTAAGTGGTTAGGGAGAAAATCCAAAAAACGTGTTCATAAAATCTCCCATGTTAATCTTATGGGAAAATGATTTTTAGTTTTTCCACAGTTAATTTTACTGTAAACTTCACATTTGCTTTTACCAATCGGTTCAGCTCTACAAAACAATAATTTTGGTGTTTAAATTGTGATTCTACGTCCATTCGTTGCAGAGATATTCAAAGTGCTAAACACAGTACGTTGTCCAATGTTATGCTTATGGAGAATAATTCAAATTTGATATCTGGATTATTTATGAATGTATATTGATGAAACTTCGTATATTTGGCTTCAACTAGTACTGTTATATTGATATTGCACAAACAAATTATTTTTCGTTGATTGCCCCCATAGCAGCAAACCTGCATACTCAGCCCTAATGTTATTCTTATGGACAATAAGTAAAATTTGATATCTCCCTTGATTATGAACACAAATGATTAAAACTTGGTACGTAGGTAGCTTCACCTGGTTGAGTTATATTGATAATTGCACAAAAACACATTTCTTATATTTCTTGTTGCAGCAAACCTGCGTACTCAGCCTTAATGTTATTCTTATGTAGAATAAATAAATTGCTATATATCACTTATTTATAAATGTAGTTTTATGAAACCTGGTAAGTGGCTTTATGTGGTAGTGATAAACATATACATCCATTGTAAATTCGCTTAGTATACAGGTTTGCTGCGACGGGGGTATTAGTTTTTTGCGTAACTAGGCTTTATCAGATAACCTAAAAATGCAAAAATAAAAATGATAAACTAACAATTAATTAATCAATTAATGTTTACTCCCAGTGGACTAATGATTGGAGCAAAATCCCTTTTTTATGGGTTTCTAAATATTGTTATTTTAAATTAGATAACTTTCATTAGGACCACTTCCTACTCCCCCACTCCCCTTCATTGAACGCAATGTTAAAGAATAGAAAAGTTTTGATAAATGTTAACCTTTTTGCACGTATTAGGATCTGTGGATGTGCTCTTTGATATTATTTATAAATAAGAAACTCCCTTTATAATTTAATCAAACAATACTGATATTTTTCTTAAAATTTCGATGATAGTCGGTCGACCTTGTGCAGCTTAAAGACCATTCTTGAAGAATTCTTAGTTTATCTCTAACCCGCTTTAAAATAAGCGGGTTAGAACAATTAATACTCGTTCAACTTTTTAAATCTCGATTTTTAAACTGCTTTAATAAACTCTATTTTAAATATTCAGAACCTTAGTTGTCCCATGACTCTGATAGGTTTAGACCGTAGACCTCAACAACGTATTTCAAATTACACCGGCCCGGCGCGGCGTATATCCCGCAACAAATTATATGAAATCACAGTATACAAAATGTTTTATTGCACCCAATAGTCGGCCCCAGTTTGATCGTGTGTGGAGGTGCGTGTCCGTGTGTCAGTGTTGGATGGGGGGATGACGCCAGAGCTGTAACGGTCTTCATCACGGCTGCCTCTTTCCAATCCGTCGTATTAAAAAAGTGATTGCAAAAATGGATTGTAAAAACCCCTTGTACAAATAAACCTATTTATGTATTCCCCGAATCTTTAGCACGTGTTCAAATCTTCACTGAGTAATTTCCCAGGAAGATTATCAAGTTATTTGTAATACAGTAGTATTATTTGCACAACCGTCGAATCCGTCCACAAAACGTGCCACGTCGTCGAAATACTTGCGGCCGGCAAGTAAATACGTTTATTTAAATATCTATGTAGACCATCTTTAAACACGTTCACTGCGTTAATCAGGTTTTATCATGAACATTTCATTTGTTTCCTTGTCAAGCAACCGCCAGAAATACCACGCGTCGCACTGTTACACAAACATTGAAGACAGTTTTAAAATACTTGTATAATTAAGAGTAAACTAGCAGAGCTAAATGGGAGGACGGATTTACGGACACGTAATAATAATAAAAACACAACTCGCTCGAACGCCACCTGCGAAGATCGGTAAAGTAAAACGTTGGAAATAAATATTAAAACATTGATCTAAAATGAATATACCGGTGCAAGACATTATAAAGAGGGTCCATACTCGCACGATAGACTAACTATTTAATTGTGCTGTATTAAATATTTAATACACATGAGTTATATAATTTTCATGTTTTGTTTAGTGTTTAAGATTTTTGATATTTTAAATTTTAAATGTCTAAAAGTCCGAAGCTAGATTTCAAAAATAAAATTATATAACAAATAGGTATTTTGTCCCAATAATAATAGTAAAACTAATAAATATCAATGATACCCCAGACTAAGGGTTCTATAGAGAGGATTATATATAAGGATGATATAGATTCGTTTCTCTGTGATAGTACTGTCTTACACCCGTGTGTACCTCCCCGTGCTACATACAGTGGTCGTCAGGGGCCGGTGAATCGTGTGAACAAGGCCGAAACACCCAACCGGCCTCTCCACCGCAGGACGACATGCCGAGGGGCTCGTCACGTAACATTTCACGTTTCTACCCACTTCTCCCATAAATATCCCGTCCTTCCTGGACTATTGAAAACTGTTGATTCGTGGCTCATGTTAAAGAGCAATAAAGACTTAGCAATTTCAGTGAGCAGAATTGCATGAATAACAATCGTTCAATTAAATTTCAAACTATTCAATATTTACGATTTTTTATGGGTTAAATATTTGAGGTTTCAAAATCTGCTCACTGATATCGCTAGATATTTTTGTCGAGCCATGAATTTTGGATAATCCGTTATGAAGAACGAATTTTGAACGTTAAAATTTATGATTGGAGAAGCAGGTAGAAGAAGGTGACAAGGGGCCTCATCGCCAACGGCGACATCCACCGACCTTTCAGACTTTTCTTGAAGATTAACATGAGTGAGCATACTCTACATGTATTAAGCTCGTTGGTCGCTATGGGTAGATAACACATCTACGGCATCGTGGAGGTTAAACAAGACTCTAGTATAAGAACTTTTTACTGTGTTTAACTATATTGTGAATTACTGCTACGTTACTTATTCTCCATAAGAATAACATGGGGGCTGAGTACGCAGGCTTGCTGCTACGGGAACTAAAACATGCATTTTGAGTGTGAAAATGTATAGAGTTTAATGAAGACTGCTTCAATAATTTTATATATAGCCTAAAACATAAAACGACAATTTGTTGTATGAAAATGTAATGATGAGACATAAGGAGGGATTGTTAGGCCTTGTCGTCACAAACTTTACTTGCTAACAAATATACAAAATAAATAGATTGTTATTAAATTATTTCAATGATAAAAACTGTAATATGGTAATTCGGACATTTTTAAAAACCGTGTCAGACAACCTGCGTGAGTAGCTGATTTCGAATAGCGATTCATTAAGAAAAGTATTCAAACATTTACTAACAAGTTTTACTTAATTTTATCACACTTATTTTCAAATTTGTCCAACATATGACAAGCAAAACATGTTATTTTTTGTAAATATATACGTAAATAATATTTTTTACTTATGAATTATCTATTTGATGCAAACATATGTAGCTAGCAACCAGATGAAACAACTTAGCTTTTATCATTATATACTGATAAATAAGCGTGATGTAAGATACGTTTTTATCCTCCATAAATTGACGAAGTACGCAGGTTTGGGTACGAAACTTTTTATTACATCTATTTTTGTCCATATAAATTCAAACTCTGGAGTTAATTATCACTCCACTACTCCACTCTCATGCAACAAGAAACGCGCAAAACATCGGGATACAATACAGAGGTCCCCAGAGTTGTAAAAGAAGTAGTAAATCATTATTTATATTTAACCAACACAAATGTATAGAGTATTACAAATGTGGCATCGGAATATTCCACGAGAGATAAGAGACCTGCGGGCGTCAAGGATTATGTACCAAAGACGGGTGTCCGCATGGCTCTTGGAGAGGTGCAGACGCCTCTGAACTGCTACTTACTGACTTCTGCTTATGATACTACGTGACTGACATGCGACTCCCACGTATGCATGAGTCAAGTGGCTTTATTGCGACAGCAAATTAATACCTCCCGCTTCTAAATTATATCCACACAACGAGAAGTTTAGCAATTTACCAAACACAACAAATGTAAGTTGGAATTGTTCAAAATAGTTTTTAAACGTATTCTTTAAACAAGTTTCTGCTGTTGGTTATATTAATTAATTTATTGCTAAATTGTTTTAGTTTTATTTATATTTGTCTAGTTAAGATTTAGCGGACTATATTTTAGCTGATGATAGTAGAAATATTTTTGTTATAATATATATTTAGGATTCATACATGCATTGACTATATTTTATGTGAAAGTGGGTATGTTTCAAAGCACAAGCTTTAAATTCTACCCACAGGTCTTTTACCTATGGAGGGATTTTTAATTAGTTATGATAATTTTAACACATGTTTCTTAATATTGAAGGAAAAAACAACATTTTTCATTTGGTTTGCTGTGATCAGGGTCTTGTTTAATTTGAGTATCGCAATCAGATAATACCCTCGTAGCAGCAAACGTGAGTACTCAGCAAATTTCCAATGCATATATATGTATCTTAATACCACAAAAAGCCACATATCAAGTTTCATCAATATACATTCATAAATAAACGATTTATGACATTTTAATTATTCTCCATAAGAATAACATGGTGGCTGAGTATGCAGGTTTGCTGAAGCAAGGAACACAACAAATGGGGTTTTATACAAATTTCAATATAACTCAAGTAGGTAAAGCCACATACCAAATTTTATTAATTAATGTTCATAATTAAGGGAGATAACACGTTACTTATTCTCCATAAGAATAACATGGGGGCTGAGTACGCAGGCTTGCTGCTACGGGAACTATCGGCCAAAAAATGTTAACAGTGCAAATATCAATAAACCACAAAGATATGAAGCAATATACCAAGTTTCATCAGGATAAGTTGATAAATAAGCGAGATATACAATTTGTCTTATTCTCTATAAGAATAACATTGGACAACGTACTGTGTTTAGCACTTTCAATATCTCTGTACCTATTTGACGTAGAGCAATGATCAAAACACCAAATTGTGCGTCTTTTTAAGCTGATTCCAATGTAAAAAACTAAAATTTGGCTTTTTCAAAAATTATTTGTAAAAAACTCAAAAAACCCACTTTGGGGTACAAAACCCCCCCAAATACCCCTTTGGATAGGTCGATCTGTCTGGTTTTCAAACTTAAAGTCATAAATGCTGCTTTACACGTTTGTGCCAAATTTCGTCAAAATCGGATTATTCTTAAGAGAGTTATCGTGCTCACGGAGACACACACACACACACACACACACACACACACACACACACACACACACACACACACACACACACACATATATATATATATATACAGTTTTGAACGAATGGTGTATTTGGCATCTGGGGACCTCAAAACGAAAAGTTATCATGGTCCCGGGCCTAGGTCTTACCATGCCGACTACGTTAATAGCTTCTTCCCTATAGGGGAAATTTGCTAAAAATATATACCAGATGAAGTTTTATTAAAACGCATAGTATTCACAAATATACCATATATAAAACTGAATTTATTCTTCATAAGAAAAGCACTGGGCAACTTTCGCACTTTCAATATAACGGTAAAAATAATTATCTGGTAAACTGATAAATAGCAATAATTCATATTACTGTACTAAATTGATTATTTCTTCACGCTGTTCCCTAAGTTTGATGATTATTGGAAAACTCCATGTACAAATTATAAAACCCATCTTAGGTAGAGACCCCTCGTTCTCTCCCTCGGATAGTGTGATCCGACTGGTTTTGGAACTCATGAACATGGATGCTGCCCCATATGATTTTACTAAATGTCATAAGTATTATGTGGGGTCCTATAGCGCCGAATGTTATATCGCCAATATTTGAAACTGCGCAACAACACCGAAAACACTGCTTAATTCGGTGCTATGAGAATTAAAAGACAAACTGTAGAAGCTGTGAAATATATCCACAAATGTGTCAGTGCTAGAGGTTATTTATATCTTAATCACCAAAAAGTGAATGTTTTATAGTGTCGAACAAATAAAGTTTGTCGTATAGAACCGAAATAATGGAATGGGTTGTGGGTGGAGTGACAATTCGGAGAGCAACGGCGTCTTATACGTGGAAACAACCTTAGGTGAGGACGTTACATGGAGAATGATGGAAGGAAAGTAGGAGAGTGGAGAGCTTCTCCATCTCTTCAAGCCATGAATGAAAAGTTTGCTTCACGAGATGATGGTAAACGTATCGAGTAACTTCTACACAAATACACAATTTCAAAACGAGACTGCTATAATAACAGCATAGAATACAATTGTGTTTGTTTCAAGCTTCTAACAAGAGGAACTGATTTGGTGTCGTGTGTCCAGCTGATACTCAATGAGTGACAGTAAAGGTCAATGGACTAAATCTATATAGTTAGATCATAAGTTCATAAGTATCATAAGTTTTTATATCATAAGTATCGTAAGTCGGATCATATCATTATGAACAAATGCTATTAATTATAAACTCTTTTTATTAATATAAAACTATCATCAATTATAAACTTAAAATGTTAGATAAAATTTGTATTTAAATATGAAGTTACACAAGTAATTGTATTGATTTAAAATAAAAATTGTCTCAAAATATCACAATAACGAATTAAAATATGTATTGAAACATATGCTAGGGTGTAATGCCAAGACAGATAATGTTAGACTTTGTAAATGTTTATGGCATATTTTTCATTATTAATCTGTTGAAAAAGTTTCTTGTCGCAAACACTTGCAGGTAATACTGTAGGGTTGATAGTTATATTGGGAGTAGCACCTTCCTGACAGAAACGGATTAAACAAAAGTAAACATTCTTTGTTTGGAAACTACTTAAATCAGCCTATTATTACTGTAAAATTCTGTTTAATTACTCGTGGTTTTCCAACAGTTTTGTTAAGTCTTTTTTCAGCGTAATAGCTGGCCAATACTGTTTCTGATATGCAAGGTGTTTACAAACTCTTTACACAAACTTAATATAATTATTTGGATAAACTACCCTTTATTTAAATAATTAATAGCTAATAATAAATTGTTTGCTTTTATGGGGATAGATATACGACTTCACCTTGTGTAGTCGTATCCCAGTTTTGCTCCGCTTCTATTGTGTCCTTCTTATTGGATTATTAATCGTAAGTAACATTCATTCTTATTATTATTAGTTGTAATGTACAAAGGATATTAAATTTTATAAATAATTTTATAAGAAAGTAATCATTGACTCATGATGTAATATTCTTTACATACTGTTTTATAACAATGACTAAGAACAGCTCAATAATCACTAATGAATATTATGTATCGATAATTTTCTAAAGAGTAAATATCTAAATGGGTTTTATTTATTTCATGAATATCATTTTAGATTACATTATACAAACACAAGTAATTTTTTACAGCAACATTATGCAAGAGCCATAACCAAATAATATCCTCCATTATTCCATTTCCTATTTTGTGTGGAATCTGCATGATCCTCCAACTTCCTTTCCTTATTTTGTCTTTTTTCTTTACAAATCTTCATAATTCGGTATGTTCTGTTTTAGACCATGAACGTTGACCGTCCGTTTTCATGCGCTGTATGCGGTATGGAGTACCAACTGAAAAAACACCTTGTTCGTCACGCGCGTACGGTGCATGGTGGCGACCATGTCGTCTGTCCTGAGTGTGGGTCACGATTCACCAGGGCCGAAGATCTTCGTCGCCACAACATGACGGTTCACCACCCCATCATACCCCACCAGCCTCAGAATCCTGCTTTCCGACTCGGTTAGTAATATCATTAATCATTTTTGTAGATTAGAACTTTGAAGGTAGAGCATACATACTCAAACTATATGATTCTTCTAATCAATATATGCATTGAAGGTTTATATAATAGATGTACTAACAATCCACGTTGGTGATTTAGATACTGTTGCAACGCTGAGAGCTGACTTCGATTATAAATGTAAAGGGAGAGCATAAATGTTAAAATTATGTGATTCTTCAAATAAGTATTTGTATTGAAAGGTTTTATATTAGTTGTACTAACAATCCACGTTATTCAGATATTGCTGCAGCGCCAAGAGCCGACCCTGCCAACGCTCTGAGCCGATTCCCGCCTAGGCACCCGACGAAGCCCCGAGAGATAAGGCCCTTTTCACACTAGGCCACTGGTGTCCAGACACTGGTTACCGCCCGGGTAACTGCAGTGGACAGCGCGGGCAACCGTCAAACCACTCAACCAAGAGCCGTCAAATTTATATTTTTAATTAAAGGTTGTATTCATGAAATATTCACATCAACTGGGCGAACTCTGTTGCCCAGACTCCTGTGCGTACTGTTATTGTAAGCATTAACCAGTTTGTCCAGCACATCAACATAACGATATTTATTTTTGTAAGTCAAATATCACCACATGCGATTTGCAAAGTGCGATTCACACGTTCCACTACGGCTGCTTTAACATCTGGATTTTGTGTAGAGACATAGATGATTCCGTATTGTTTGAACAATTTTTTCGTTTTGGGTCTAGTTAATCCACTACCTTTGTCAGTTTGTAAACAGCGAGGTGTCTTGGTCGCTTCCGAAAATAGCTCCTTCTTTCTTCTTCAACGCCCTCACATAAAGGCGTTTGCTAAACATGTCTATTACGGTCAATAAGTAGTTGACACCATCATTGTGTTTACTAAGACCACGCATATCATTCAAGTCTAGTTTACACAGTTCAAATGGACCAAACACTATCTAAGGATTGCGCGGGAAACGTTTACGAGCTGGCTTTTGCAAAGTGTAAGTGTCCTGTGTTTGTAACCATTTAATCAATTTGCATTTTGAAACTGGTTTTGCAGCTCGTGCTAATGGAGCTACTCCACCATACGATGATGGTTCGTTTGGATTGTAATACAAACGTTCCATAATGAAATCCTATCCTCGAAACTGTTCCCCCTTGTCTAAATTTGAAAGCTGGCCTGTTCTATTAAAAAAAAACTAAACTCCCCTGTCGCTTGTATTGGTGTAGGTGTTGCTCTTTTTCCTCTAGTCGATCGTAGTCAATTTATAATTGGTGCTCGCAGTAATGAGTCAGTTGAATTGTTTGCATCTTCTTCATCATCTGACCCTCTGGTGAATGTTCCTCGATATTCTGCATTTATTTCTCTTAGCGCTCTTATATTATTCACATAGTCCTTCGGCACGTTCATCGCTTTCAATGCATTGAGTACTTCGTGCCATCCTGGAGATTTTTAATCGCGAATACGCACTTTTACTATACAATTTAATATATCCACTAGATTTGATTCTGGGATTTTTTCACCATTAATATAAACTGAATAGCCACCGTCACAACTGATTAAACTACCTTGACGTTTCATGAAACGCAAAAGATTGCGGGTACTAGATCTGTAAGTTTTGGAAAACGTTTCCACAATCTATTCCACCTGACCACCTTCCACAGTGGTGTGCATTCGACGCCTATGTTCATTTCCTGCCGTCTCCACGATTGGTATGCTAATCGGTTGGCGATTATTCTTGGCAATATGCAAGAAGCGAAGTAACGCTTGTTTGTATAATTTCCGCTTTTCACAATCGTCCATATGTTTGTTATTCAATGTTTGTTGCATCTCCACGTCGAGACTGTTTTCACTGGATAGATTAGTCGGTTTTTATCCGTAGCATTTGTTTGCAATCGATCAATCAACTCTTGCGAAAAAACTACCATCTTCTTTGCGTTCTCCATTTTTGCTAATTAATCGCTACTTTTCTAAAGGGTAACTTCACGCACGACGTTCCAAAGTGGAATGGCAAATGATGTCCTGTGCTATCTCTTAAGTTAATTTCCTCATTGTTAAATATCTATTTATAACTTGTACATAATGCGGATTGATGAATGATGTTGATTTATGCAACCCATATACATAACTAGTCGTAGATATATTGACAATGTTCAATAATCGTGCGACTGTATCGCCGACCATCTGCAGTTCGACTAAATCATAATACACGTACATGTGTGATGGTAAGCAGAGACGAATGTTTGGCGATCTGATGCTTTTGTTAAATGCATCACCTTCCAGTGACAATTCATTTGGATCAAACCCCAATTGAAGCGCTAACGTTGGGCTTAATTTAATTTTTCCAACATCATTTCCCATTGATATTTCAATGAACTTCCTGAATGAGTTTTTAACGGTAATTTTTACACAAAAAGGAATCGCTAGTTCTTGTGAATTGGTATGATCACACAATTCTTGAATATTGGCATAATCTCCAGTCTGTAACTTAATTCTGTAGTTTTGTTTCGGAGTAGCTGACACTATTGGTGTAACATCAAAATTGCTGTCCATAACCCGCTCCAGAGCTTTTATGTTCACTTTTCCTTCCTCTTGCGGTTCTATGTAAATGCCAATTGTTTCATCATTACCGACTGATAAAAATGAACAAGGATAATGCGCTTCCTCAAGTGCCAAATCCCATTCACCACGTCCAGTCGAATAGCTCCCGGTAAATGTGTTATATAATTTTCAACTGTATTTTTCGGATAATATTGCATTGAAATATTACGCGGCAATGTCAAATAGAACTGATTCTGGATGCCAGTCATTTTTAACTTCTCAATGCGACTTGTAGTACTGCGCTCAAAAGTAATGGTATAAAGAGTCCACCGCCTTTTTGTATTAGATTTATTCGTTTCTTTGCCCAACCTTCGCCACGTTTCACCATTCGTCATAGAGCCGCCTTGTGTTTGCTTAACTGACTTTTACTCTTCTTCGCCAGAGGAACATTACCTCACAACACGTTGTAAGCACACTCGCACACTGAGCGAATGCGGCTCTTGTCACATACCTTTGACAGTGCCTTACGCTCCTTGGGTGTTGGGTGTATGAAAGCCGTAATCAGAGCTGCGTCCTTCCGTAAGCATGAAATGATTACTACTGATACCAACATTACGTTTTCTTTGGCAGGTACACATAATTTGTAGAATCGTCTGGAAATATACAACTTCGTATTCGTATATTCTCGTCTGTTGATTGTTTCAAGTCTATCAGTAGGTAGCCGTGTGGATTTTTCGTAGCGTCAGCGTACACCTCCTCGATGAATTTCGGACTGTTTGGATATATTTGTCTGGCCAAGTACCTAATTTGCACTCTATCTCTAGGATTCTTAAAACACACAATGTAATGTGCATTCAATGAGGGATATCCCTCTGCCCACGTACTCGATGAAACAAATTTTGTGTGATGAAAAACACACTTATGTTGCGATGATGACAACCTTTTGTGAAAGATCCACCACACGATTGTCAGCCTCACGCTTCATGTCGTCAATAATCACAAGTATCGGCTCAGTATCATCAAAATCCTCCAAGTTTTACAGGCTTTCTATGTGATTAATGTTGGTATTATTTGAGTCACCTCCACCTCCTCCACCACTACCATAATGCCAGTTTATACTGGCAAACGGTGTGTCACACATTTCTGCAATTTGTTTTATAAACTTTGATACAAACTGTGACTTGCCACAACCCGAAGGTCCCGCCATAATGGCTGAGATCGGATGTTTCCAGATCCTGCTCATGATCAATACTGAGCTAAACAATAAACACCTCAAAATTACCACACACTTAAATTTTAAAATTACGAATAAAGGAGATTTTTTTGGGATAAGTGTAATAATTAAGAAAATGGTTATGTTCTGAACGTGGCTATAAGTATTGACTACGAAAACTAATTTACAAAGGTATTTACATAATCTTCAAGTCTTGCTTTACATATTTACATGAACTCCAAAGTTGTGAATCTGCTATTGGAACCCCTTGGACTGTGCTTCACCAAGCGAAGGCGTTCTCCAAACTCGCTGTTGTAGCGCTCGATGTCGGTGATGCTCAGGACCTCAGTGGCTGCAGTGGGTTAGTGACCACCTAGGCTGGTAGACTCACAGAAAGAAGTCGTCCCCGGCCTGCCCCTCCAGGATCACGATTATTGTCTCGCCAAAGGATGTGGTAACTCGTTCCATCGCAGTGATGAGATAGGCACATTCCTCCCGGAGATCGGCTATTCTGGTGTAGAGCGGAGAGTCTGACTTGCAGTTGTTGAGGGTAGCTCTCAGGTCCATGGCCGCAGTACTTCCCACGCTCACAAACTCTGGGGTGAAAGAGCTGCTGCTCGACATCTCTAGTAGTGGGTATAGGCGAGGTGGTGGTCTGGTGAAGAATGATGCTCAATTGGGCTGGGCTTCGAATTATAAACCCACGCCGTCATTTTCTAAGCAGCTGGTCCGTGCAGCTTTTGTGCGCAGGTGTTCCATGCAGGTGTCCACACAAAAAACCGACGCTTCGAGACCTGTCTGGGCAGCCGCTTTAATTGGTGCCGCTCGTTTCTTACGCACAGCTCGCTTCCTCGGCGTTGTCGATGAAACTGTACTGCGTTGTGTAACAGTTTGAGTTAATCCTGTAATTTTCGGTACTCCTGTTCTTTAAACAATCCACATATTTTCCACTTTATCAACTACTTGTTTAACACATTCGTGCATGTCACTATCTTTGTCCAAAAATAAACCGCACATGTACACCGTATCTGTACTATCATATAATTCCATTTTTAATAATATTTGTCCTTTGTTTCCCGGGTTTTGAACAGCAAATGTATTACCATCCTCCAACCATGACACTATCAAACAATCATCTGTTGGTTTTCGTACCCATCCTGGTTTCTTGGTTTCCACTTCGGTGGAAGTTGGTCTCTTTCGTCTCTTGTTGGCAGTGGGTGGTTTTCCAGGTGACGTCTGAGGTGTTGTTAATGAATTATTACAAGCATTATTGTTTATAACCTCAACCTCCTCAATAAATGATTTGATATAATCGTCCGCAGAAGCATAATCGTCTATGTCCTTACTGTGTGGTTTCTACCGTACTACTGACTGGTGTTGTGTCCTCTCACCCTTGAAGTAAACGGTGCGCACTCGCTGTGACACATCTTTTTGCAATAGATTAGATGTTTAATTCTGTCTTCCAACATCAGTTCCAACGGTCTGTGGAATCTCATTTCATCTATCGCGATTTGAGTCCACGTTAATTGTTGTACATCCTCGCACGGCTCGTAAGTGTAATGAGTATATAGCTCCTCATTAAATTTAACAGTCTTTTTTGTGTTCTTCATAATTACATTGTTTGATATTCATTCTCTTTGTTTTCTTCATAATGATATTGTTTCATATGATATTCACTCTCAAACACATCTCTCGCTGTATCTAACACTAACTTGATTGCAAGCCTTTCTCGGATGTTAATGCGTTTAAAACTATTTTGTTCATTGATATGGTGATTACTTTTCTTGCGTCATCCACATTTTTCATTTTGTATCGACTGTTACTGACAGACTGCTGTCGAAGTGTAGACTTATGCACTGTCCATGATATTCTAAACTATATTAATGAAATTGTGAGAGGTTAGGATGTTGTTGTATCTGCAGTCAATGGGCATGCCGTAACTCTTCATTAATTGCTTAGCTTTATTTACAATATTTATACCGTTTGGAACATTTTCTCTAAATTAGCACATTTCAAATTCTTCTTCCTTTGCTTTATTTAATGCTTGTTTGAAATTTATTTTTTTTGTTCGAATGCAATTATATTCACAAACTCCGTACATCTCTAGAAGGGATTCCTTAATCACTACACAAAAGACATGTTTCAGATTTGAATCTTCAGGCAACACTGCTAATTTAGGCGTCTATTTAGTCAACATTTGATTGATGGATTGATTTTCCTTACTTATTATATATTTTGTAGTTTTTAACTCGGAGTTAGTTTGATCTAGCTTTTGATTATTTGTCAGTGACTTTGTTAGTGATTGTAACAACCGTTGGTTCTCGTTTATAAGTCTGCACTGTCCATGTTTTCTAATGGAAGGCAAGACTTCTTCAAAGACACAGTCTTTAAATTTCTCAGCAGTTGGCAGTTTGGAGGAAAATATTGATTCATATAAACCAGGTTCATTGATGTATAGTGTATGAAACTGGAAATTCAAAGGGGTGCAGGAATCGTTCACCTCTATTTCCCGTGGTGTTTTGCAATGTTTTCTCTTACATGAGTACTAAATGCATCTTGGTGGTTACAGTAGCCCAAGATTGTAGATACCTACTTAGCTTTGACCCAAGGTTTGTCACTGTTGTCAAACAGTACAACAACGGGCTGGTCATTAAATACATAGGAAGTTAAATGGAACATTTAATAGGTTATGTCAAAAAGTGCAGGGACCTCTGACAGTACAGCACACATGGAAACACAGAAACACTATTACACAACACACACTGTGAAGTATAGAACAAGAATGAGGCCGTGGGTGTTCGACAATTGGGGTGCGGGATTCGCTCTCCCCTATTTTTCGGAAAACATAATGAGGGTTTTGGGTTGGGAAGCTCTCGGCGAAGTGCTTCCCACGGTTGAACGCAGCTGCAGCGCAGGTGCTGGCACAAAAAAACACCTTTGTCTAATTAATTTGGAGAAGGGTTTATTGTTAAAGACCACCTGCTGGGCAATAACTACCCTCCTATAATGGAATTCGGAGAAGGATCCTTTGTTAATGACAATCCGCTGGACAGTAAAACCTTCGCAGGTGTGTATCATTAATCAACTCTACTATAATGGAATTCTGACAAGGGTCCTTTGTCAACTCTCCCCAGGTGGGCAATAAAACCAACCCCAAATGTCTGCATATTAAACAGTGTAACTAGCATATTAATTACGTAAATTATTGTAATTAACATTAATAAATGGCAATTAGCATGAATATTAATTAAAAAAAACAAAAAGTGGCGGAGGGAGCAAAAAAAATTCTGTGGGGTGTGGGGTGCACCCACCACCACACCCGCCACACGCAGAATCGGCTATATACCCCTAACGTCGCCGCGCGGCCGCCTCGCCAGTCACTTTCTTTCGATAATCAGACTATAGTCGGCGCCATAGAAACATTCTATATTTCGACGTTATGACACATTTCTGCTATGACTAAGATTTTATAAGCATTTATTTCAGCGATATATATAGGATTCAGTGCAATGCGATTCCACCCAATTGGTTCGTTTTTGCGAAAATATGAAAGTGGGTGTTTATTTCGAGTGTTATTTTGCAAGCGCGCATTTGTAGCATAAGCGCATCAAACGACAATTTACCGTTGTTTTTGAGCTTATGTCTTACAATTACCACTGTACATATTTAATAGGATCAATTCGCTAGAAAGATTCAAAACATCGGATAAATCGTACGTTTCATACCGCCATAGCTTCAAAGCTAACATACCTAACGAAATGTAGGTTATCAGAAGAATTCATAAATTGAAAAGTCCCAAATATACCACTTTATCATATTTTATTTTATTATGACTGTGTTTATTTGGCCTAGATAAAAATACAAGGTTATTATTTTCACAGGAATGTATGGGTAAGCGCTTATTTCTTCGTTCAAAATATATTTGTACTGGTGTGACAACTTTTTGAAGGAGTGTAGAAATACAGACAGGTAAAAAGAAGCGTTCTATACCACAACAATGGCATGGCTAATTTCAAGGTATTATAAACAATTCAAAAAACGCAACCTACTTATTTAAATTTATATTTGTATTTAATATTTATTTGAGCTTTATGGATTTATCACATGGCTTTACCGGCAGCAGCCGACAATCTAAAAATACACTAAGGGGTATAGTAGTTTCGCAATTGAAATTAAATACATTAGAGAACCTCTTGAGTTAAAAAACCTAAAAGATACACTTACAACTACCAGCTGAGATGTTATAAAATAACAAGTTTCCTTGGAAAAGAATGCAAGGAGAAAGCGTTTGTTACTAGCGATACATTGGTTGCATTGTTGCCTATCTCAATAAAATCATGATAATTCAACTATATTACCACAACCCTTTATTTTTCCAGAATTGTTTAAAACTAATGGCTTGAAGGGGCCAAAGCCCCTAATCTTGCTCTAATACTCTGCCTAATCAGATTTTTGTTTACTCTTTACATGCTGAGGAAAAAATAAATATATCGGACCTCATGTCAGTTCGTATACAAAGTAGGAATCAAATGTTTCAGCTTGGTTTTAATGTAATTTTAAATTTTAAAACAAAATCACACGTTTTAATGTAAACAAAGCAGACGTTAGTTTTTCATGATTTTTTTCTTAGGGGATTTTTACGTAATTTCTCGTTTGCTGGTAACTTTTTGTAAATGGTGCTGTTTTTCCCGTGTCCCTGGGATCAAGACTTTTAATTTGAACCCTCTCCTATCACCTTACAACCTGCCAAACGCCCGAATTTTCCAGTTAAGCATTCCGCTTACAGAGTTATATACTAAGAAGTGTTAAACGAGAGGGATAACTTTTAACATATTTTATAAATTATCGATTTTAAGAACACTATTACGTGTTATTATTTTTGATGATTTAAACTCTAACGGTACAGATATATCTCCCAATAGTTTAAACTGATCTAATACAAGATAATTAATACACAATCGTCCAGTGGTTGACAAAAATTTAAAAGTACTAATGTTCGATACATTTATTTCAAAAATGGAATGTTGGTAAAGTTATAAATTGTCAGGCGGTTGGTGGTTGCGTAAGACCCTCGACTGAGTCTGAGTACGATAATTACTGAGATTTTGTTGGACGTATCTTGACCCCGGCTGGCAGCGCGGCGAAGGCCGTCCCTCAACAACCGGTTTCGAAAATTCACTGTCTAGACTCCTTTCCCCCGAAGACATGAACAAACATTTAAAAGTATTTCTGTCAAATGCTACCGATGACTACATATGTAGTTTGGAATTTATAAAAACTTATTTGGTAAGTCAATTTTCAAAATTATTACAATAACAGAAGTGAAACACTGTCCTTAACCTTTAGTAGTGTCGTAACCGGTGTTGTGAGAGTGTAAATGTAACTGTAACCTTTATTTAGATATCAACTTGAATATTTTATAATTTTAAATTATTTATAACAGTATTAATACCTAAATACGGGAGTGCGCCAGCTCTTTGGCTATGTGTGAGTTACGTAACGTTGATCCAACCCCCCTCCCCCACATAACGCAGCATAACGCTACGCCATACCCCCTCCCCCCTTAAGTGCGTTACTTAATATGTGTAATGGCCCCATAGACTGTTTGTAGCAACGTACAAGTTATATGAATTACTTCTGTTGAGGTTGAACAACTTCTTACTAAACAAGTATATTTACTTTTCAATTTGTTTGACTAAGGGAACTGTAAACGATTCCATCAATTTGTGATGTGTAGAAGATCCATCTCAGAATACATCTGACACAACAAATAGTGGCCCGCGTCGAAACATTGCAGTACAATTACTTTGTTGATCTTGCTTGACCCGGGAATCCACGGACCAGGGGATCCATGGGCCAGGATATCCATGGGCCAGGATATCCATGGGCCAGGGAATCCATGGGCTAGGGAATCCATAGGCCAGGCACGGAATCCATAGACCAGGGGATCCACGGACCAGGGGATCCACGGACCAGGGAATCCTTGGACCAGAGGTTCAACGGACCAGGGAGTCCACGGACCAGGGAATCCAGGGACAAGGAGAGCCAGGGAATCCATGGGTCAGGGAATCCATGGGCCAGGGAATCCATGGGTCAGAGAATCCATGGGCCAGGGAATCCATAAGCCAGGGAATCCATGGAACAGGGGATCCACGGACCAGGGAATCCTTGGACCACAACTTATGATTGAGTCTATACCACCGCATCCAACATGTTGTAATTGTTGCTTTATTTTCACGTATTATTTACTGTAGGTTTTTATTGATGTGTTTGTTTCAGATTGTTTTAAAGCTTTCACGACATTTTATGTTTATATTATCAAGAGTTACATTTATTTGAGATATAACACCGTTAAATAATCAATAATCCAGGTTTACTAAATTAATTTTTAAATTGGAATTTGATTACAAACGCACCGTCGTAAACTCTGTTTTAGTTTACCATATAAGTAATGTTTAAGAATTTTTGTCTGATTACGACTAAAAATTCAGAATCACGCTAAACAGCTCTTCTAAATCTGTTTAGAATTAACACGTGAGAATACTACGTTAAGGGAGGCTTCAGTCAGGAAATATTTCGCGTTTCTACCTGCTCCTACCTGAGTTTTTGCCCATCCCATAACACCAATGTTAGTTTCAAAATCCCACCCCTCCTTAAAGGATTATCCGCTATCGTCTATTTATGGCTAATTTTAAAGAGCAAAGGATACCTAGTGATTACAGTGAGCAGAATTTCGCGATCACAAATAGATCACCCATACAAAGTCGTAAATACTGAATATTTTGGCATTCCATTGTACGATAATTAATAGTGAAATTGAAATGTTACTCTATGAAACGGTTGTTTTTGCTATTTAAAATTACTTATAAATCAACGATAATGTATAATCCGTTGAGAAGGGACGCAATTTGAAAGTTAAAATTGGCCTTGTGGGGGAAGTAGGTAGAAACGCCAAATGTCTCATGACTGGAGCCCACTCTTACATCAATTTTAAGTAATCCCAGTTTTTAGAAACAAGTTTTGATGACACTGACACTTGCGCCTGCCGAATTGTAACTGGCAATATGATCGCAGCATCCCGATTGACAAGAGGGTAGCGGAAGGCGCAACCTGGGAGAAGGGCGTTGGGAGCGTTGCTCACGTGAATAGGCAAGGTAGCACAATGCTCAATCGCTCATCTTCCTTTCAAGGGTAAAATATCGTTTAAGCAAGAGGTTGCTCCAATCACGTAAACAATTCTCGTTTCTACCTGTTTCTCCTTAGGTAAATGCTAATTTTCATGTCCCGTCCCTCCGAAACTCATTATCCAAAATTGCTGATATGTGGCTCATTCTTAAGAGTAAAAAAATACCAAGCAATTTAATTAAATGAGCAGAGTTTGTATATCACAAATAGATAACCCGTAGCAAAAATCGCATGAATGTTGAATATTTTTTGAATTTTATTGACCAATTATTATTTGTGATATCAATGTTCTGCTCACTGGTATTTTTTGCTCTATAAAATCAACCATAAAACAACAATTTCGGATAATTGTTCCTAGAAAAGACGGCATTTTAAGATTAAATTGTCTTACGGGAGAAGCAGGTGATCGGATATATATATATATATATGTAAAAAAGCACATATTTTATATGTAAAATCGTCTTACAGCTCTACGAAAACACAAGCAACACACATTTGAAAAAAACATATTAAGAAAATATACATTTCATATTTTGAGTATTTTAAATCCATATTTAGTCATCTAGTGATAATTTAAAAAAAAAATAATAATATGTGTCGACAAATCCAGTGAACTGAAAAGGGAACTGTAGGGTCTACACATTTTAATTTCTTCTTTCAATTTTAACCTTTTTAGTTTCAAACAAACTCGCCTAGTATTTAAAAAAATATTATTCTCATTCGATTATCCTTTTCAGTCATTTTCGGGTGAAGGCATTTGCACTTATCAATTATAATGATACAAAATAAAAGTACCAAAAGACAAAAACCCCTCTCCAACAATAAATGTTAACTGACATCTAATTCTACATTCCTACATAACAATCAAGTCTTCTTAGGAAGGGAAACCAAGATAAATGATTATCTTACAAAGTGTACAACTGAACAATTTGAGTCACCAATTACATGCGATGTAATATGATCATATAACATTACAGAGGTACCTGGTTATATTACATAACTAAACACAATATCGTTTTACAAAACTAAAAATCTACGAGCCAATAACGAAATAGTCATACCGTTTACAAACGCATTAAAAATCATATCGTAAAGTCTATTAGATTGCATAAAAATTATGAATAAAATACCGCATTTTGACAATGTCGAAAAATCTATTTAAGTCTTGCACTTGAATTAATGTATTAGTATGAAAATATGCCTACATTTCTTATAAACCATTTACAGAAATTACGTTTTAACTGCCGACTGACTACTAATAAATTAATAAGAACCATTAAATTAATTACTGATTTTTACCATTATAATAGTAATTGGATGTTTATTTTAAACATTTAATGAGGTTTTAAAAATCTTTCTTTTTAGAGGTCTTTCACTTGGTTTTCTTGAATGAAAATGCATAGATAATTTTTGTTCATGGTGCGGCAAACGGTATGGCTTTAGCTCATTGGCTCTTAGGCTTTAAGTTGAAGGTAAACAGATGTTCACATGTAAGGGCACGTAATGACATGTAAATGCATATAGTTTATAGTCACTAACATAACCTAACCCAGCTTATCCCACTTTTCAGCCGTTCCTTTTTTCTGGGTTGTTTTATTCATACGTATTCGCACAATTAAAAAATACTCTCCCCATTTAAAATTACTTTTGATTATGTATTTCTACCTGGTAATTTAAGAAAATTGTATTTTTTCTATGTCACAGTCATTAGCCAAATTATATGCTGGTATTCCAGTGTTAAGTGTGTTTAAGTATCATGTGAGTGTTACTTAAAAAGGCCATAGACCATTTAATGCAGTTGTCCTGTAAAGTTTTTATGGATCTTTAATTATCTAAAATAATCTTTAAGTATATTCAATTTTTCAAATTTTTGGTCATTTAAAAAAAACGTATGAATTTAAATAACAAATCAAAAAGATCGTGTGTTTTTATTTATATTTTTTTTGAGGGGGGTCTAATTAGTATCTAAATTGGAATTAGTACCATTTGATTCTACTTCAAAAAAATTTAGTATGTAGAATTGCTTTACGCTACTCCGCACTGGTTGGTTAGCGAGATATTGGAAGACTTATACACAGTACGTTGTCCAATTTTATTCTTTTGGGAAGACAAACAAAATATACTTACTTATTTCACTTATTTTACATAATTTATTTATCTCGTCCATATATGAATTACCTATCGCTTGTTTATCTTGGTTATTTACAAAAAAATTTGACAACACTTTGTTAGCTTCATGTGTTCTACTCCATTGCTTTTGCATAAAAATATATTATTTGTGGACCCCCGTTGCACCGAACTCGCCTAATGTTATTTTAGTGGTAAATGAATAATTTTTCATGATATGATGCCTATTTATGAATTATTTTGATAATATTTGATAATTCGCTTCATTTGGTAGTGAGAACAAATATTGTATGTGGTTGTACAGTCGAAGATAAATAATACGGGGGTATTGTAATGTTACTCCTTCGTTTTTATTCACTTCCGCTGCATGCATATGGAAGGCGGGGCGAATATGAGACAAGCAGACTTTAATACTGACATGATTTTCGTTTAGGTCTGATTTGTAAATATGTAGTTTGATTAATCTTGCGAATCATATAAAATGTATGAGAATCAAGCATGGAAACTTCAGTTGTGAAGTAGCACCTTACCAAGACAATTTCCATAAACGAAAACTCAAGAAGAAGGTAAAAAACTTGTTTTACGGTACGAAGAATGAGTGTGACAGTTGGAATTAGTCCAAGAGCCTGGGCTTTGCTCAATGTGCAACCCCAGGACTACTGAACTGGAAGAGATGCAACGAGCATTGCTTAACGATGAAACGTTGCGTTTTCAGTTTGAAGGAGTATCGCGGAGTATGCCGCAATAATAAAGTGGGGTTGGGCGGAAAGAGGTTGTACCCGACGAGCTTAATACATCTAGAGGTCTCATACACATGTTAATCTCGCAGAAAAAGGGAAGCCTACATGGTGGTCGCCATTTTCTCCTCTTTTCGCACAGTTCCCAACACAACTAACCACGTACCATAAAATAATGTAATCTGTAATTTATGTCCAACCGTTATCTGTATAGAGAAAACGATAACGAGTTTTCCTGACACCATATATTTTAAGTAAAAAAGATTGTATGATTAAATAATTTGAATAGTTAATGAATATGTAAAACAAGGAAAAAAATACATATTATCTTTTAAACTAGAACTTTTTTGTCAAACATATTTTCTATCACATGTTTGCAGAAAACCATATTGTTCTTTGTGGCTTGTTTTCAAAAATATCCTCTAGTGAGGTTCCACTTTTTAACTTAGACGAGAGCTCTACATACATCGTCGAGCTTAATACGTTAAGCTCGTTGGTTATGCCTCAGAGTGGGTATTTTTACACGGAATAAAAAACGGACGTCCATTTACCATGGGATTTAGATAAAAAATAAAAAATAAACTGGTATGTATTTGGAATTATTGACCTACTTCAATTGGTGCAAACACAGTCCGACGTCCGATGTTACTCTTACAGGAGACAGATCAAATCTTATTTCTTGCTTGCTTATTTATGAATGAATTTTAATGAAATTTGGTATATGACCAACTAGTTGTGGTCAATTAATATATGAATAAAAAGCTAAATGTTTGTGATCTCTGCTGCAGCAAACCTGCGTAATCTGCCTATTTAAAAAAACAAACATACTATGTCTTCATTATTTATTAATATACTTTGATGTAACTTAGTAGATGGTTTCATCAGGTTGCAATCTTATATTTCCGTAAAAAACTTATCCGTCAGAAAAAAAACTATTACAGTACATTAACGCTAAAAGATTAACATGTTTCTTGTCATCCATATGTTGGAAAATTCTGAGAACATTTTTTTAACTGTGGTAAAAAAAGGCAGATACCATGACGTACGTAAGTAATAGTTTTTAATTCCTGTTCTGATCAACTGGGATAAGAAATTCGCTAAGTTCGCAGGTTTACTGCAGCGGGGGTGTTAACAATATGTGAACATGTTTTAATTCCTGTGCCGGTCAACTAAAAGGGAGAAAGGTTCTATCAGTATCTTACATTTTCTTTTTTATATGTTTTTTTTGTCTATTCTATTAGCATAGCCGTTTAACTCTTTAACGATATATATTGTAAAATCCTTAGACTTGTCTTCGAAAAACGATACGTAAAAAATGGGTCAATTTTGCCTTTTAAAGTGTACTAAATATGAGAACAGTTTTAAGGGAATGTGTTTTTTAGGCTCAGGGAACTCAATTAAAGCTTACTCAGTCATTTGAATTTTGTTTGATTTTTTTTTTTTTTTTCATTTCAATAACAGCAACATGTCACATAGGCATAGTTAAAAACAGGTGCATACAATTAGCCTATTCATTTTTACAAAGTTGTCTAAGTGTTTAACTAACATTCTGTCAACAAATCTTTTTTTGTATGGAAATTCATGCTTTTATAAAATTCAATTTGCACAGTATTTTTCAAAATATCAGTTATGCAAGAAGCTTAAACTACAAGTTTGCCCAGAGACACTTTAATATGAGGGATAATTTTTTGTAATTAAAACATACAAGTTGGAATATTTTAAAAGCAAATAATTTGACCAAGTTTTGTAAATATTGGACAGAATGTTACCACAACTTTGGCTCTTCTGTTACATATTTATTCATGTATTCTGCAATGCTCGTTTGATGTTGTGCAGCAGGAGGTCGTCGGTGAACAAAACTGTAAAAATTGTAATTTTCAGATGACAACGTACGATCATTAGAAGCTTATGTTATCATATCTCATATGTTTCTTGTTATAGGATTCTGTAAAAGAGTTAAACATATTGGGCTCTTAGGATCTAATGTTTTACATCAGGTGTACACTTAACCACTTTTTGGCTCACGATATTTCAAGATTTAGATTCATATTTTAAAATAAGTGTCAGCGTTTTCTAATTTATTGTCTCTCGATTTAGCCTTACTGTTAACAAAAACACGTGGGGTTGTGGGTTCACGTGGGGTTCTTGTCTAACTATATATTTACTTATACCGAAAAGTGCTTCTAGACGGAAAGGTAGATACCACATCGAAAAACACTTTTTGAGATCTGGGATCATAAATTACCAAAACGGTTATTTCAAATAAAAAATTAAATTAGACATTTTAATAAAAATAATACTTTCTCCATGTACTATGCGTTCGAAATGGGGAAAGTTGAGTTTAAAATGTCAAGCCAATGTTATACCATCCTATATCGGAATTCCTTTACTTGTTAGATGGGTAACCAACTTTAAATTAAATTTACTAAACTGCAATATCCCAATGCATCTCTTTCTGACATTATTATATAAAAGACGAACATATTTTTAAAAACAGTTATCTCAGGTTGCTGCCTCAGTCCATATCAAGTTGTAGTGTTTTCAATATTTATATTTTGAAGGCAGTTGTTGAATAACTTATTTGAGAGCTTGGGGCTCCAATATCCGTGATTGTTAAAGTGTTGTACAAAACTGAATGTAAATAAGAGTGAAATAAGTGTAAACAAGATAAAAGAAGAGTGAACATAAGCATAACATGTTGAAAAAGATATAAGCTATTAAAGCTTCAGAAAACGTCTATGAGGAGGGTATATAATGCAAGGATTTGGTTCAAGAAAATTAAGAACATGCTTATATTCACCAACCACTATAAACTTATTTTCAGCGCACTGATTAGGATCTGGCAGATAACAAGCATCGACCAAATTCTTTGGTCGCTGATAACAAGTATATGTAAAGTATTTATAAAATCATTAACCATTGCAATTAGTTTGTCGCCCTTATTGTTTCAAAACAAAACAGTTTAAACTGGTTGATAATACACATGGATCACCTAAAGGCGGTCCCACACTTCTCGCAAACACGCCCCAACATTCGGCCGAACTACGAATGTTCGGAGTATTCGCAAGAAGTGTTGGAGCTACACGAACTTTTGAATACATGCGGGAACATACGGGACGGAAAATTCAGTGAACATTAGGGAGAATGGTTGCCGAATGTTCAGGCCTGTTCGCGAGAAGTGTGGAACCGCCTTAAGGTTACATATATACTGGAAAAAATCGGCTTCCATGTATCGCGAATGGTCTTGGGTTTGAAAACAACTTGAAATGTTTACGTGAAAACGTCCAACACGTCAACGAAAAGTTAATTTTGTGAAAGTTCAAGATACAGCTAGTCGATTTCACTGCGTAGTTTTCCAGATTTGCAGAAGACCTCTATATTTTCAATTGGCGAAAAGAAAATAGTTTACGAAAGAGTGTTGACTATCTATATTATTAAAATAATTCCTTTATTTTTCGGAGATTTTTGACCCTTAAAATTATTATTTTAAATACATATTTGGTATCAGTTGAAAGCTCTTACCCTTTAGATGTGCCTTTTTGGGGGTTTGAAAAACAGCCAAGTTCAGGGCTTCAAAGTTCCAATATTAATCTTATGAAGTTATAATTTATTTGGGTTGTCCGCTGATCAATGTAAACTTTTCAAAAAAATATGGCTCTACGTCTGTTAGACTGCTGAGCGTAGAACAGAACATTAGTCTGGGTTTAAGCTAGTTTGGGTTTAATTATTTACTCCAAACTTAGCTTTCCTAATCAAATTGACAAGGTTATAAGAAGAGGAAGTACAGGAATCTTTCTGTTAAGGAGGATATCCTGTTTTACTGGTCAAAAAGTTCTTTTAACGGTTTATGGTGGATGTATTTATTCTCATCTGACATACTGTGTTACTGCTTGGGTATTTGAGAGTTCGAAAACATTTAATCTTTTCCGCATTCAAAAGAAAGCAGTCAAACCATTTTCGGTTTGAAAGTCAAGGGATTCTGTAGAACAGTTTAAAAACAACACAATATTTTTAAACAGTTTTTAAACAACAGTTTAAAAACAACACCTTTTTCATGTATCCTATTTTAGAATCTTTCATGCTTGTTAAAAGAAACGGCGATTACTTTCAATCACACCTACCGACCCATAACTACAGTTTACGCCATAAATGCTACCTACTTCTTCCCAACAATATTGTTTGTTTTCAATAAACAACTATACTCATCTTGCATCACACTTTTCAATGCCCTCACGTTTGGTTTGAGGGCTGAACCATAATTACACGTTTTCAAGCGAGATCTGGTAACAAAGATCACAAAGAATACGGTGTCAAAGAATATATCTAACTAATAAGATATGATCATCTATCTTTTGCTCTTATTCTTTGTGTTTATGTAAATTAAGTGATCATATAAAATAAATGTATTTATTTCATGTTTAAATACACGTTATTACTATTGAACTATTGATTATATCAGTTTATTGCAATAAATAACTTTATTTGATTTTATTATGTATATGTCATGTATGTATGTCCCATTAATTATAACACTTAACATTAATACTCTATGTTGAGTATGACCTGTGACTATGTGGACAAGAAAGTGATCTCTATTAAACATGGCTTCAATATAAACTGTTGGCTTATTTATCTGTCCCAGATATAATACATGGCGCAGTCGGTAAATTACTTTTGCCATGGGATGGAAGTGTAATAACTTAAAAGTGCAATGTATCTAAGTATATGTTTATTAATCAGAACAGTAAGAAGCGCTGTAAATAAGTAGAAATTGCTATTTCATTATGACCGGCACAGGAACAGACACATCTTTAGAGAAGTCAAAACCATCCCAAAATGTTTCAACCAAAATGTATCCTGCAGTTAATATTAAAGTACCCACCGAACATTCTTGGTGTGGTAATATGTCGGAAAATTGGACTTTTTTCAAGCAAAAGTTTAACATTTATACCAGTGCTAGCAAAGCTGAGGATGACCCAAAAGGTTATCTAACTTCATTTCTTCTAAGCGTTATTGGTGATAGAGCATTAAAGATATTTAATAACTTTACCTATGAAGGCTCTGAGGAAAAAAATTACTATCAAGTTGTTCTAAAAAAATTTGACTCTTATTTTGTACCAGAAAAGAATTTAACCTATGAAAGGCATGTGTTTTGTCTCCGGGAACAAAAACTTGAAGAGTCTGTTGACTCGTATGTAACTGATTTGCGGGATCTAAGTTCCTCTTGTGAATTTGGGACCTTTACTGATAGCCTTCTTAAGGGCAGTTTAGTGCTCGGTATTAGGGACCGGCGTGCTCGGTATTAGGGACCGGCAGTTGAAAGATCGCCTTCTGCGAGTGAAGGACTTAACTTTAAACCAAGCACTTGAGGTATGTAGGGCAGCGGAACGTGTTAAGTCCCAGTTGGAGGGTATAGACTCAGAGCAACGATCCAGTGAGCTCAACAAAATCTCCAAGGGCAAAACTTTAAACTACAAGCCGTCAGATTAGCCTAGGCCTAGGTCCAAACAGTCTCCGATGAGGCAGGCGAGTACGAGTTCAACTGTTAAAAGTGCAGTGATACCAGGTAAAAAGTGTCAAAAGTGTGGTTACTCCCATAAGATGTTTAACTGTCCAGCATTTAAAAAAAGTGTGCTAAGTGTGGTAGGATTGGCCATTTTGCCAGTCAATGCAGGTCTAAAAATGTCAATGTTGTAGATTTAGATGAAGGGATCAATGATTTGTATTTAGGCTGTATTGATAAGTCTGATAAGCCTAACCCCAAAGAGAGTAGGCCTATAACGGCAACTAGACCTGACCTAGATAAGCATAATGAATGGTCAGTAGAGTTGCTTTCAAACAACTTAGCCTATATCCCATATAAATTAGACACAGGTGCACAGGTTAATGTGTTAACTAAAGACTATCTTAGTCTTATTGATGTAGATCTTAATAATCTCACTCCAACATCTGTAAACTTGCATGCTTACACAGGTCAACAAATTGATGTCCTTGGTAAGTGCCAAGTAGGCATCAGTGTTAAAGAAAAGCAGTATTCAGTTCCATTTTACGTTGTAAATTGTAAGGCACCTTGTATATTAGGCTTAGCATCTTGCTTGGATCTGGAACTTGTTAAGAAGGTAGATACTGTTAATGCTAACAAACCTAACCTATCCAGTGACGGTAGGCCAAATGTTGTCAACAACGACAAATCAGATGTAAGCGTAGTTGAAGACCCTATTCTTAAGGGGTATTCTGATTTATTTAATGGTATTGGTTGTTTAAGTGGAGAGTATGAAATTAAGTTAAAGCCAGAGGTTGTGCCTGTAGTAAATGCACCTCGAAAGATCCCATTAGCGTTGAAACCCAAACTGAAGGTAAAATTAGATGAACTAGTTAACCTTAAAATAATTGAAAGGGTTACTGAACCTACTCAATGGGTAAACTCATTAGTCATAGTGACTAAAAGTAATGGTGATATTAGGGTATGTATTGACATACAACAATTAAATAAAGCGATTATGCGTCCGCATTTCCAAATGCCTACATTCGATGACATTTCCAGTAAACTGGCAGGTTCTACAGTGTTTAGTACACTTGACACGAAAAATGAATTTTGGCACATTAAGTTAATGAAAGAAAGTTCTGAGCTATGTACATTTAACACTCCATTTGGGAGATATAAATTTGTGAGGCTTCCATATGGCTTATGTTCGGCTTCTGAGATTTTCCAGCAGCGGATTTCTCAAATTTTTGAAGGTATGGAAGGGGTCGAAGTGTATGTTGACGACATAATAGTTTGGGGAGTAGATAAAAAACAACATGATTGTAGATTAAGAGATGTGCTGGAAAGATTGCGTTCAGAGAATATTAAGCTAGATAAAAGTAAATGTCATATAGCTACGGTAAATTGATGAGCTACGGTACCTTGGTCACAAAATAAATCGCCACGGTATTCAAGCCGATGATTCTAAGATAGAAGCCATAAGCAATATGGAAGAACCAAAAGACAAGAAGAGTTTGGAAAGATTTCTAGGGTTAGTAACCTATATCAGTAAGTTTGTACCTAACCTCTCCGAGCATACTGCTCCATTGCGTCTTCTTCAAAAAAGAATGTTGAGTTTGTTTGGTAACATGTCCAGCAACAAAAGTTTGATTTGTTGAAAAAGCTTTTAGTAAGTAGTCCTGTTTTACAGTTTTTTGATACTAACAAGCCAATCACTGTGTCAGTAGATAGTTCTAGCTTTTCTCTGGGAGCTGTCCTTTTGAAAAATGGACTCCCAGTAGCCTATGCCTCAAAAGCGTTAAATGTAACCCAGCAAAATTATTCTCAAATAGAGAAATAGATGCTTGCGGTTCTCTTTGGATGTGAGCGTTTCAGTCAGTATGTTTATGGTGTACATTTCATAGTTGAAACAGATCACAAACCTCTAGTGGCTATTGTTAAGAAAAATGTTGATTTATGCCCACCTCGTTTGCAACGAATGTTAATTAAGTTACAGCGATTTAGTTTTGACTTAGTTTACAAAAGGGGCAAAGAGTTATACATAGCTGATGCCTTGTCTAGGTGTCATGGTAAGAAATCCAGTAACGATGATGTAGACCAATGTAAGCAAACCCAAACCATTGAAGCTCATGTTTGTTCAATTATAGAAAACTTAAATATAAGTCTGACCAGTTAAATAAAATAACTAATGAAACATGTAAAGACCCGGAACTCAAAGTTTTAAGAAGCTATGTAACAGGCACTTGGCCTGATCATAAGAAAAGGTTGCCAGATATTGTAAAACAGTATTGGAAAGTAAAAAATGATTTAAGTGTTTGTAAAAACTTGATTTTGAAGGGTAAAGCTATTGTTGTTCTTTGAAGTATGAGAAACGAGTTATTAAAGCGCCTTCACTTTACACACAGTGGGGTCAATAAGACACTTCTGAAGGCTAAAGATATTGTGTATTGGCCTAATTTAGAAAGTCAGGTACGAGACATGATCTCAAAATGTGAACCATGTATAACATATTCTAGTAGCTATAGACATGAACCTTTAATGCAACACATTGTACCAAACCTGCCTTGGAGTAAGGTAGGTGCCAAATTATCAAAACGGTTACAAACGGCAACAAAATTATCTGTTAATGGTTGATTATTATTCTAAATATCCAGAATTGTCATACTTGCCTGACCTAACCAGTTGTACGGTAATCAATCACATGAAACAAATCTTCAGTAGGCAGGGCATACCATCAGTAGTGGTCTCAGATTCAGGATCACAATTTAACTCATTTGATTATAAAAGTTTTGCAAGAGAATGGGGTTTTCAAATAGCTTGTTTGAGTCCCCATCATCACCAGAGTAACAGTATGGTAGAGAGACACATTCAGACAATAGAAAGATTGTTAAAGAAATCGATCATGGATAAAACCGATACTTATCTTGTAATGTTAGAGTACAGAAACAGTCCGATTGGGGATGGGTTGCCCTCACCTGCTGAACTTTTGATGAGTCGTAAATTGCGAGGTATATTACCTCTTAGGGAAAAAATGTTGAAACCCAAAGTGGCTAAATATGCTTTTCAGAATTTGACTCGTAGACAAAGTGTTCAAAAATACTAATCACGATCGAAAATCTCAATCCTTGAGAAACTTGGATATTAATGAGTGTGTCTTGTTTAAAATTAACTATAAGTGGCTCAAAGCTCGTATTGTAAAAATGTGTGCCAAACCTAGGACTTATGTAATTGAAGACTGTAATGGTAGGCAGTTTGTTCGAAACCGAATTTTTTTAAGACCACTTGGTCATAAAGATATGTCTAATAACCTACATTTTGAAGGTGAATTTGAATCACATAGGTCTAATGGTTCTAAGCCTAAAACGCCTATACGCCCGGAAAATCCGGAAAATGTTACCCGTTCTAGTCCTCGTCACTCACCACGGTTTTGTTAGATCAAAATGATGAAGGAAATAAACAGATAGATGAGGAAAGCAATAAGCAATATGTAATTAAATCGGGTATATTTGTTAAACCAGTAAAAAGGCTAGATTTGTAACTTTGTTAAAGTAGGTCTAACCTATTGTCATTGTTGAACTATTGTTAGATTAATTTAAATGTAGGCCTATAAGTGTAAACATGAAGTTTTATGTATAAGTTTAAGTTAGTTAAGTATTAGTTTTTTTTTCTAATGTAAGCTTTCCGTCTACATATGGAAATAATGTTTTATTACCCGTAATGAAAAATGGTATATTTTTTGAAATGTATTTCAGGAGACACAATATTTGTTGATCAAATTCTTTACCAATTATTACTAACTGCATAAGCGTTCCAACGGTGTGTTTTAGGTATGTATATTTCATTGAAAGAAGGATGTCACATGTTTATTTAATTTTATTGAAAGAAGGATGTTACAGGTTTATTTATATTTCATTGAAAGGGAGATGTCATATATCTATGTCCCATTAATTATAACACTTAGCATTAATACTCTATGTTGAGAATGACCTCTGACTGTATGGACAAGAAAGTGCTCTCTATTAAACATGGCTTCAATATAAACGGTTGGCTTATTTATCTATCCCAGATATAACACAGTATAAACCGACGCTGACGTGCAAACCAAACATGCAAGTGGCTGTCGGACACTTCTTGCTCAGCTCTCGCCGCGCAATATTCACATTCATAACTATCGGGTCCGATCAGTTATCAGTTTATCCGCATTACCTTACCTTTATAAACGTTGCTCAGTAAGCAAAATCGATTCCACTTGACGGACAAACTATTAGAGCTATTTCCTTATGTCAGGTAGGGTTTCATGTTCGGATGATCAGCCTAGTGTAACCCAAGACTGGCACGAGTCCATTCATGTATTCGGCGCTAGGTAGTATTTCTGTTCCTCAGCACCTTCGTATCGGCATCGGCATCAGCATCTAAAGCTATCAGTGTCCGGTTGCTGAGGAATTTCGATTAGCAAGACAGCTGCTGATGAGTCACATCGTTTCGTGAACGTTTCGCTATAGCGATTCCTATGCTTAGTAGCCTAATGGTGTTGATTTTCATTTCTCGGGGTCACTGTTTAGTCAGCTGTCAAAAAGCAATCCTTTCTTTACGTGGTCGCTAGGTAATCCAGCAATTCAAGAACTGTTTCTGAACTTCCTGCTGGGAAAACAGATTCGTATAATAGTAGGACCTTGATCATACACCATGATAAACGTTTTGTTTTGATGACCATAGATGCCAAAACACCGATCAAAATACAGTATGCATCTTATAGGCTCCTATACAACTTTGAGAAAAAGTCTGAATATCGATAAATGTAATAATTCTAAACAATTCAGCTTGACAATGAAAATTTGCCATGCACTTGGCTCCATAACCAATATTTTGACTCACTTCCTTTGTTTTTGGTGTCAAGAAGGGGTAGGACGTTTTCAAAATTCCAAAAATAAGCCTAGGAATGTTACACCTCAATTAAAATTTCACTATGGAGCACCCTGCAACCAACCTGACCTCAAACGGACGGTTGAGTTGAAAATGGAACGTTAGAAATTTGCATTTAATCAAAACTATAAAATAAAGTATTTCCAATACAAATTGTTAAGTTAGTGGTATTTTATAATGCTGTGAAAAACCTTTCTATTGATACAGTATAATGGTACCGTAGTATATCCTGTGCCTATAAACGATAAGACGTATAATACTCGCCCTGAAGGTCATACATTAGAGAAAGTTGCAAAATTAATCGTCAATTTTCATTAATTTTCGTTCCCAGGTGTGACAGTTGCTTAAGTTTATAACTAGTATGAGCGTGGTTCTGTTTAAATAGTGAAACTACTGCATGTCGTACATTTTAACCAGTGTTAGTTAGTTGGCTAGTAGCCACGTAGCCACCCGGCCGATTTTTTTCTCCTCGTTTCCTGACAGGAGTTAGGTGCGCTCGGCGCTGAGGCCCCGTGGCGCTGAGGCCCCCGTGATCTCGCCAACCGGAGCAATCCGTGTAATACCTTTCATTTTTATATTTTTATTCCTATCAAATTATCAAAATGGATCAGTTGAACAATTAAGGTAAGTCGAAATTAAATTGCTCGTGTCTTGATAAAAATATACAACTTTATCCTTTATTATCTAATTCTATATATCTGCGTCATTCTATACATAAAAAAAGTTAAATGTTGATGTTAAATTTGAGTTCCCTACCCCTCCCGGAAAACTGTAGTTTTCTAGTGGATCCATCTTACACCTAGGTTGCCCCCGGATAATGTATGTGGTTTTGAAATTACCTCTAAACCCCGGATAAAAAGACACACAGCCGTCACGACAAAACTGATTCCCTCCTTTAAAACCAAGGTTAACATTTATCTCCTGTAATCGGGTAATCATCCAAAATCGTTGATTTGTTACTAATTTTTATAAAAAAAACACCTAAGGAGTCCAGTGAGCAATAGAATGTTGATATTACCAGTAATAAACCAGTAGAATATAACAAATGTTGAATATTTTGGTATTTTATTGAACGATTATTGATTACGATATGAACTCCCGCACTAGTATTAAACATTAGTCATTAACACACTATTTCGGATAATCTGTTGACGAGATACTTGAGTTAACAATTACGGTAACATTGGTCCTATGTTATGGGGAAGCAGAAATGGAAAATATTTTGTGACAGGAGCCCAACCCTTATATTATACTCGAATCGTGACAACATAAGTAATACACGTGCAAAAGTACTTAAAATGGGCGTTTAGTTTCGCGGAGGGTTAAACTATAGTCAGATTCTACAGCATCACGCCCCAGAAATTTTCCAATATTTATCGATACTTTAGTTAATACTACTCGGAAAACTTAAGGTTTATTACATTGGGAATTTGGCTGTTCAAATACTTGCGGCTCGGGTGTTTCTTACTGTTTCTTCCGTGCTGGTCGGGTGCTCACACTGACTAGTTCGTTGTTATAATAGTTATTAAATAGCTTTAATATGTCTGTAGTTGTACCCTTGAGTGTTGTAAGGAACATTAAATTCGAATGGAATAGCTGACAAAAAACATTCAGACGGTTGTCGAGGGGAGTGCGGGGGGGTCATTAAATTAGCATTTCAGAAAACATAACCCTAAAAAACAGTAACATGTGTTATGTATTTCTTGCTATTATTGTTTTTTGTAGGTAAACAAATGTAATGCATTAAGATTGTTATTTTGGTTAATCAAGACTGATTCATAATAGGCCTACATTATTTTTACCGTTTGTTTGGATTTAGAAATATACATTTTTAGAAGATATATACTTCTTGGATTAAATGTTTAAAAGTTCCATCATAACCATGAAATTGATTCCTGGTCCTGGATGAAACTGAAAAGTCGACATGCTTGTGGACTTGGGCTTGTGAACTTTTGCTGCAAAAAACTGTGGGCAATTGTTATGCCTTAAAAAAAACGTTGGACGCTCATTTCAGAGGAAGCAAGAAGCATATAGCTAATTTTAAACTTTTGTAAAGGGAGACGAAGGTCGAGAAGTACCAGCTTTTGATGACAATGAGTGAATTTGTGAGAAGACATTATTTTATTTTACAAAACGATTTTCAAAACAATATATTTATAAAATGTAGACTGTATAGTAAAAGAATGTATGGGAGGAAGTGTGTGAGGTGGCAAAATGAAATTAATACCACAAAAAGATAATTATTTCTTGGTGGAAGTAGACAGTTTAAGTGAAAGCATTATAGTTAGGCCGGAGCTACTAGATTGACGAATGATTTTACTGACAGTCATAACAAACTTACTTGTTATGACTGATGAAGAAAATCTTAGGCTTTTTAACTAAGCCGTTTTCCTTGAATCTACTTTAAAACCAGTCAATACGGAAAATGTCCACATTTAAATGTTCATAACTTCGTATTTAAAATAATTTCGTTAGTATACTTATTTTGTCGTAGTTATTTTCCTTTTTTAATAATGTTGTAGGCCAGTAATTTTATAACTTATTTAGTTTATAGTACAGAATTTGCTACGTGTTTTCGCCACGCTCACATACCTAAACAAATATAATTATCATCAATATTGTAAGTAGGTAAGATAAATTATTTTGAAACGAACAGGTTATCAGCACACTTAGGTATTAGTATGGGCCAAAATACAAAAAAAATATATAAATCCTATAAAATACAAATCATTTAGTTGAATAATACTACTCCCCATCTTTTATTTTAGCTAGAAATAAAACCTTTAATTTGCTGTGCCTAGGTTATATGAATAAACAAAGTGCTTAGGAGCTGCATTCAGTAGGCCTGGTTTTTAATAAGGTTAAAACATAACACAAGCGACTACATATATATCAATCCGTTTTTCTCACTAAAAAATTGTGTTTTTAAATAAAAGTCCACTTGGTTAGAGCTAAGAAAGTGTGGTTTAGTTACAAGCATAAAGAGAAAACAGTTTCAAGTGATCTTTTAAGTTGATGTTTCAATCCAATCCGGTCCTATAATTAGAAGCATAAATGTCTAGGATTATTATTGTACAGGAACACTTGCCACCTCTCAAAAGAAAGGATATTTTGCCCGCACTCTACTATAACAATACTTTTTGCCAATAATAAAAGTCATGTATAAGGATTATTTATATATTTGTAATCCTCCCGTACAAACACAAATTGTCACATTTATTTATAGTTTCAAAAATCCTCTCCAAAATTTGTTTTGATGGCGCTCTGAGCGCCATCTCCCCCCCCTTCTGGGCACCCCTGGTTGAACCTAGATCTCACCATAAAGGTTTTAACATTTACACGCCACATCTTACCCTGTGTGACGCAAAAGAGTCTTTCCTTCTAACATTTTTACCAATTTTCTTTATCGTCACAATCAAATTAGATGACAACGTTAATTTTCTGTATACAACATTTAATAAATTAGTTTTATAATAATTTTATTGTTTATTATGTAACAAAATGTTGATGATTATTTTGTATCACCCCGACTGTTGTTTATCATTTTTAAGGGTTAGAAAATAAAATAAAATGGACTACTTTTTTGAGAAGAACGGAAAGTTTAAATAATTCTAAATTACTTTCATTTTTCACTAGTAAAACTCGTTTGTACGCGAAGAGTAATTTCATTTATTTTTAATAAGATAATTCTTAAAATGTAGTAGTTTTTTTGACAACAGCTACTTTTATTATAATACAGGATCATGTTAAAAACATAGTAAAGCAAGGCCTAATCCAAACGAGCTGGTAAAACGCGGCGGTTTTCCCACTGCCCGCAGAACCAACATGAACGATTTGTCCAATTTGTATAAATTCAACATGCCTTACCTGGCTTAGACTAACTGTTTTCTGTCCCCTTAAAAATACGTAATAACTAAAAAAGAATTTTAAAAATTGAATGTTTAATTGTTAGTAACATTAAAATAATTTCTTACTTTGGAATTACAGAATAATTTATAATTTTATTATAAGTGTAACCACAAAATCGCGGTACATCTCGAGTCAGCTGGTGGCACTTTAGAACATTTTAGGTTTCAACTTTTGAATTTATTTAAACAAAAAGCTCGTGTAAGTTTTACATCTATTACAAATTAAAGTTTTGGCTTGAATCGCCTTCACTTAGAACTCGTATATTACTTACTCGTTATTATTTACTTGATGCGCACAACATTTGTTGAAATAAAAAAAATAAAATTAACATTACTTTATTTTTCTTATTCAGTAAATCGGTTCCTACTGTAATACATTTCCGTCTGAATTGCTTTAAAAAGTACACGTTTTAATCTATGATAGCCACATTAAAGGTACAGTAACTAAAACTATATAGCCTATTCAATGTCAACTTATTTGGTCATGCATTATCAGTGATGGCAATTTCAACTTTGGTTTGGCAATTTATGTATAAAATACTAAGTGGAACTTTTTCCAAGTTTAAAATTTATAATATGCATAATAAGTTTAAATTAAATTAATGAAGGGATGTAGGGTTTGCAGGTACTGAACTTCCAATCTTTGCTATGAAAAAAGAGCTGGACATCAGAGGGAAATACTAGTCCCTACTATAAAACGTATTGTATTAAATAATTAACTGAGAGGTAGCCATGAAGCATTTTTGTTATATTTTACTCAAACTTATTTATGTATATTAGTAAAATATATTTTTACATTCATAATGTTAAACTAAGTTGTTTTTTTTAAGCAAAACGTCAAATACATTTATAAATCCGACCGGACAATCGTGCAAACATGTCCGGGCCCGGTTAAACCTACGTCTATAGTAAATCCTAGGAAAGTTCATACACACAGTTGCGCGGCTGCTCACAGGTCTTGCAATAAGGATGGTGGATATTATGTTGGATTACTAACCTCTCGAGATCCAGTTACGGGAAATTTCACGTTTCCATCCACTTTTCCCATAAGTCCAATGCCAATGGTCTTATAAATGGTTAACTCCCATAGATCTTCCGGGGATTATCCTAATTCGTTAATTTAAAGATTCGTCATTTAAAAGAAAACCTTGTGAATTGCAAGAAGCGACATTTATTTTGAGTGATAATTGTCCTTAATATTAACTTACCGGTTACACTAGGCATTTTTTGTATCTTAAAATTACTTAGCAATTTATGGTTGTCATAAATGAGTTAAAATTCAACCACGAAACCATAAATCAACTACTTCGGAAATTCCTGTATTTTTTATTCTTAGACTAAGATTTATTTGTTACATTATTCTGTAACAAACTGCATTTTTCTGTATTATATACTTTTTAACTAAGTAATATGTGAGGATAAATTTCAAAGCGAAAATGTCAGGTTGTCTTTGCTTATGCACTTTAATTTCAAATTGAAACGTACTAAGAGTGCCCTTAGCTACTTTCACAGAAATATTTGGTGCGAATAAACACCAAGCATCCTAAACTAACTCCTTTGGTGATATTCCTAAATTCAATACATTTCAAATTAACAACTAATTGCCATACGACATACAGTACATATTTCTTAATGGGTCAAAGGAACATGAACGCAACGTACAACATAGGAGAGTTTTCAGCGAAAATGGAAATGTATTTAATGTGCAAGAGGTGTTGCCTTGGAGTTGGAATGAAACGGTGCAATGGAATGTGCTAGCTGTAGCTTGGGAGCTGACTCGCGTCTTCAGATTTGAACGTTGCTTGATACGGACAGTCACAGTCGCAGTTCCGCGTAGGCCAAAGGCTTGTGCATGCAGTGGAATTCTCGGTACGGCTTGGCTGAGCTTGCGTTACAAAATAAGAGATTAGTTCCGGCTGACGGAAATGTATGGTGTATGGTGTCACCGAACACTTTATGACTGTTCTGTACTCAATTAAAGGAATTCTAATAGACGAAAATGGAATCCGTTAAGAGTGGGCTCCAGTCACGTAACATTTTGCGTTTCCACCCGCTTCTCTCATAAGACTCGTCCTAACTCAAAGCATTATTAGAAATCGTTGATTCATGGCTCATCAAAAAAATCTAGCGATTTCAGTGAGAAGAATTTTGATGTCAAAAATAGCATTCATGTATTTATATGTGTAATCTTTTTAGACAAATTTCCTTTATTTCTTCCATTAAGGGACTCGAAATAAACTCCACATCCATGGAATATTAATAGTAGATCATATGAATAATAGATGCAGTGTTTCTCTATATCACTAAATACAAAATGCCGACGCAAGCGTGTACGTATTTTAAGGCGAATATAAATGAATTATGAGTTTAGAACTACTGAGATGCTTTGTGTGGAATCTTGAAACTTTTTAAGATACCGATTCTTTAGCCAGGATTATTATTAGTAGTAGTATTGTAAAATGATCTAAAACATCACAAAAAATCACAATGAATGTTATTTATGACATCAAAACCTATATTTATGACACCAAATGACAGGTCGTGAATTCTATACAGAATATGGTGTACATAAGTAAAGGTGGAGATGTTTTAATAAAATTCAAAAAGATACGTGCATTTAGGGTTCCATATTTCCAAATCATATTTTCTTCTTGATGTTCAGCGTATGGCGCGATTATAACTTGTGCATGGGATGTATAATTATTAATTACATACTTATAAAGCTTGATTATCACTAATGATTACTACTATACCGTTTTTTTATGTACACGTATTTACACTCATTTGGTCTATAGGTTGGCCGATCATTCTGTAAGGGTGGTTATGCACGAAGATTTCACAAATTACACTTAAAATTCTCCAAATTGGCACTTATTGTCCAAAGGCAATTGAATTTAACTTTGAATCATTGTACAAAAATAGTGCTTACCGTAGACAATAAATAAATAAAGGCGGTACACACGATTCTCCCGGCGAATTTTCATGTGTTGATTACGAATGTTCAACGAAGTGTGGGATCAGAACGAACACCGCAAATCCTAAAGCAGTGACGAATGTTCAGCGAACTTTAGGTGAGTATTTGGCTGAAATATGTGGATGTTAGTTTTATGTGTTTTTAAATAATCTGCAGACAAATTTAGGCTAGTTAGGAATTTGTTTGATCTGTTTGGGTTCACTTGATAACGGCAGGAGTTTCCTTACCTCGCGAAACGTAGTTTGGTTTTTAACAGCGACATGTGAAGTCCAAATAAATCAATAATAAATTTGGGTTTGTTTACGAATATTGTGGGTCCGGATTCATTCAAATATGTCCAAATTAAGCCTCGCTTGTAATATTGCGATTATTAATCTTCTTATAAGGAGTAAAGAATTGAAATACACCACTCAAACCTTATTCGATTGATAAATTTACACTATTAAGACAGCTTCCAGTGTTTTCAATTGCATTTTGTGGGGTTTTAAACTAATTTTAAACATTTTACAGCGGATTAAAAACTACAGGCCCACATAAAATCCAAAATGTGTATGTAGAGCTTAACACGTATTGTAAAAAAACCCTTTTTCAAAATACTTAAACAATTTTTACACAAATAGTGCACTTTACGCTACTTACTATATTTCGTTTTTGCTTATTATTCCTCAATACCTAAATAACTCGGATTGGAATACCTTTACGGTATATTACATGGCAACTGAGTTTAAATATATACTTATATTAAGACTGCAATACTGCGGGAGCCAAGTGGAATAAAAAGTGTTGTTATAAGGGAACTCAAACTACCGTTAAACAAGAGGGAAAACTCAGGCTAAAGGCATAGGCATATTTTAATTACTTTTATCATAGAATCATAGGATCCGTTTGGAATGAGACAGTCCAGTTATTTTAGGGTTTTTGAGGGTGTGCCTCCGATTTTAGAACATATAATATTTTCCACGAATTAATCAGACGATGAATAAACATTATACATTTTTAATTAGTTTACTAGTTTTTTTGAGGCTCCTGTAAATTACTCCATTTACTTTATGTGGTAATTTATTCTTCAAAACAAAATTTAGATGTAATCTATTAGAAAATAGGGATGTTAGGCACCAACCAACAAACCTGACAACAAAGGTAAACAACCAAAAAACACCAAAACCAAACAAACCAAAAACACAAACCTACACACAAAAAACAACCGCTAGCAAAAAAAAAAAAAAAAAAAAAAAACCCAAACAAACCAACATAACCGTTTGTCTGTGCGGTGTTATTGTTTTTGTGTTCTCTTAGTGCGTTTCTCTGGGTATTATTCTTAGGTTGTTTGTTCTTGTATTTTCTGTTTTTTGGTTTTGTGGTTATTATATCAATGCAAAGAAGCATTTATACATTTAGGCATGATGAAAAATACCATCTCTGTACTTTTACAGATACAATACTCAATTTATTGCCAGTAAGATACATTTGTTTAATCACCCAGCTCTTCATATAAAATAATTACATATAGAACTTATAGTAGCAAAACAAAAATATTAAAGACTCTTATACTAAATCAAAATACAAAAATATATTGCTTTATTAAAACAAAATTCTCCTCATTTTTATACAAAGGGTTGTCTCATTAAATTACTAAAATTAATTTTTATTCTTTTATGTATATATTACTTCGTTATTTAGCAAAAATTTGAATTTTGGATATGACAATTTTTTAAGTGATGGGGAAGTGCATTACAAAACTTTTGCCGAATTTGTATTCTTTTATGTATATAAATATATTACTTCGTTATTTAGCAAAAATTTGAATTTTGGATATGACAATTTTGTTAAGTGATGGGGAAGTGCATTCCATAACTTTTGCCGAATGTGTGAGTTAATGCCATTGCATAAATTGCTGTGCTTTGTTTATTTGATGAAATTCTTGTGTATGTAAGATAAACAAGTCAAATTAACCACCCAGTTCATCACAATGTAACACTATAAATAGAAAAACTTCAATTTCTATACAAGATAAGCTTTAAATTACGTAAAAGCAAGACTAGTTATGTAGGAACACAATTGTTTACCGAAGTTCCAGCATGAAGTAAAACAATATCTGAAATGGGCAATTTAAACTTAAAGTCGAGGAATGTCTCATAAATAAAATTTACTTCTACATACGAGAAATTCTTGATCCATGAGCCCACATGCCAAACGGTACCTTCCTGCCTACAATTGACGCAGGTCCCACGGCTACGACACAGGGCTACGGGACGACGCGGGATACGTAAGATAAGCAACAATTTGGAAGCGGGATTTGTATTTAATATATTCTTTGCGATATAATAAATACCCCCGTCGCAGCAAACCTGTGTACTCAGCGAATTTCCATTGCATATATATGTCTTAACTTAATACCGCATAAAGCCAATTGCCAAGTTCATAAATAAGCGATATTATATAACATTTTAATTATTCTCATCATATTTTAGCTGAGTTCGCAGGTTTGCTGCAACAACGGACACAAAATATGGAGGTTTATGCAAATATATTTATGAATATAACTCAACTAGGGAAAGTCACATACCAAGTTTTATCAATATACATTCATAAATAAGCGACATATGCCGTTTTAATGATTCTCCGTAAGAATGGCATGAGAGTTAGTTGAGTACGCAGGTTTGCTGCGACAAGGGACACAAAATATGGCTTTTTATGCAAATATGAATATAACTCAACTAGGTGAAGCCACATACCAAGTTGTATTAATTTCTGTTCATAATTAAGGGATACATAATATTTCACTTATTCTCCATAAGAATAACATGGGGGCTGAGTACGCAGGTTTGCTGCTATAGGAACTATTTTGGTAAAAATAGGTTTTTGTGCAAATAACAATAGACCACAACCAGATGAAGCCATACACCAAGTTTGGTCGGTATACGTTCATAAATAAGCAAGATATAAAATTGTTCTTATTCACCATAAGGATTACATTGGACAACGTACTGTGTTTAGAACTTTCAATATCTCTGGAACCAATTGACTTAGAGCAATGATCAAAACACCAAATTATGTGTTTTTAGTGAATTTCCTTTGGAAAGTGAACTATTAGCATGACCCGCACGGTGAAACTTAAGCCCGGGACCACCATAGAAGTTCCTAACGTGACCCCCTGAACACGTTTTGGGGGGTCGTTTGAAATTTTATATACTGTATATATATATATATATATATATATATACATATATATATATATATATATATATATATATATATATGTGTGTGTGTGTTTGCACTCTAGCGGTCGCATTTTTTGTCCGATTTACTTCAAATTTGGTGGGGATGTTCCTTTCTGTAATCAGTTAGACAAGTTCGTTGGGAAAAACAATCGGTAAACTCTAAACCCCTTTATTTGGCGATTAACCTTTCAAATTTCGAGTTTTTGGGTCCAAAAAGGGTCAGAAACGCCCCAGATGTAAAATAAATGCATCTAAAGAGTTTGGAATTAGAGAGGCGAAAGTTTTAAGCCCTCTCTCGTCATTCTAGCATAAATATTTACCGAGTTATTAAAGAAAATGTGTATCGACTAAACACAGTACGTTGTCTTATGGGGGTTTTACACTATACAAGCCTGTTATTCCTTTGTTAGAGTACTTTTATCATCCCCAGCAACCTCACGCCTACTTTCAAGCCTGTCTGGACCTTTCCCTAACCTTATAATGCGCAAAATTGTATTCCCAGCTTTGCAAGTAAATGAAACCAGGAGTATCAGAACAGCCAAAAAATCAATGTTTTCAGATTTCAATAAAAATTGGACAAATTTATGTTTTTACACTTATTTTGACTTTTACAAGTTTGTATGTGGAAATTCACTTCTCTCACGTCAGCGTGCTGCGTGCAAACTCGTTTAAGCTGAATCTAATGATGAAAACTAAAATTTGATTAATTCAAAAATCTTTGTAAAAAACTCCAAAAACCCATTTTTGGGGTACAAAACCTTCCGAAAATAGCCCTTCAGATAGGTCGATATGTCTGGTTTTCAAACTTAAAGTCGTAAATGTTGCTTTTCACGTTTGTACCAAATTTCATACAAATCGGACCATTTTTACGAGAGTTATCGTGCTCACGGACACACACACACACACACACACACACACACACACACACACACACACACACACACACACACACACACACACACACACACACACACACACACACACACACACACACACACACACACACACACACACACACACACACACACACACACACACACACACACATATATATATATATATATATATACACATTTCCTTTATATATACTGTTTTGAACGAAAGGTGTTTTTGGCATCCCTAAAAACGAAAGGTTATCATGGTCCGGGGCCTAGGTCTTACCATGCCGACTACGGTAATAGCTTCTTCCCTATAAGAGAAATTCGCTAAAACACTTAATTTACATATGTTGAGGAATATTACAATATTGTATAATATTCAACTGCAGGGGCGGATTTAAGCAATGCCGCCTAAGGTCTATTAGGAAATCCGCCGCCTATGATTACCCACATGTTTTATATCTTGTTTGGTTATTTTGTGACAGTATCTACTGATACTTAATTTACTGAATTAATAAGTTTACTGTTATTTCTTAGTTAAAAAGCAACAACAAAAACCGTAAAATAATGTATAATTTTCTTGATTCACATTAACACAGTACAATGTAGCCTACTCAATGACAATCAACCCTAGAGACAAATGTTGGTGTTAAAAGGGGGACTAAACACCCTTCTTACACTTTATCAAACATTAATTTTTACTCCAAAAATTATAATAAATAACCTATAAATAAGATATGATGACACTGTAGCCTTAAAATTCGTAATTAAGACCATTAGCCTCAAGATTCTGATTATTTTAATTTTGAATTAGTACTTTTCAATACAGTTTTTCAGTCATTTTTTATTTTATACTTTTATACAAAGAATTGTTTATATGTTTTAGACGATCTAAATATAAAATTAATTGATGTAGGCCTAATCTTTATAAAACTCTACACATTTGCAAACACTTCTTCTAGTTTCACCTCCATGATGTTGTAGATCCAATTAATTAAAATATAATACCTACAGGAGTCACTACTCTCTGAAAAATAACCTTCAAAAAGTGTGCCGTCATATATTTGGTATTTTGTCCTGTCGTGGTGTCAACTTGTTGATGGGACAGTGTCATTCAATGTACAAGGTGGCTTGTTTTCAACACTATTTCCAAAGCCATATTACAAGGGTGTTTTCATTTAACTCAAATCATAACTTTGATCCGAGATAAACAATAAAATTACATCTAAAATATGTCTCAAGATTATAAAGTTAAGTTTAACATCATGATTCGCCTAAAATGCGACAAGATATTAACTTAAAGACTTCGAATATCACAGTTTTTCATTTAATGAAATGGGAGATTTTGACCCCGTCCGTCCCACCCATAGAACTCTATTAATTAATAGAGTTCTATGGTCCCACCCCCCCAAAAAAAAATATATATATATACTCCTATATATATATGCTCCCATGGCAACAACGAATCAAATCCTATCTTCACAAATTATGTCTTTATTTGTCTTTGGTCAAAGCTTTTGTTAAAACAATATCCTCCAGAATGAACGAATATGTGTGGAAGCCTTTGATGGTAAGTATACGACAGCTGAAATAACTTTCTTTGTTACCTTAAGTTTGAAAATATCTTTGTAGTCTACATTTTTTTATTGTCATCTCAAATTCGATTGTTGCAACATTTCTCAGCCGTGTGCCTTAGTCATTATTACGGGTAAACTTGGAAGTCCGTGAGATGGACGTAGTCATATTGGCGCAGTGCCTGATGAACGGAGGGGAGAAGTTGAATTAACTGTAGTTCGTGCCTTGCCGCCCTTTCTCTGTAGCGTAATCGTCTTGTCGCTAGTACGGAAGAATAAAAAATGCATTATGACTGTTTTGAGGTTGAGGAACTGCAGTGTGAGGGACTGCAATCGTAATACATTAGTCTCTGATTACTACATTTACCTTTAAAAGGGCGGCACACCGTCATTGTCATCCGCTTTCGTCAAAATGTTCCCCGTTTCAACATTTCATTTGTAAACAAATTATTAATTTTTTGTAAATTTGCCGCCCCTAAAAATTTACCGCCATGGGCTATAGCCCCCTCCCTAAATCCGCCACTGTATTCAAGGCAGCTTTAAACTTCTTTAAATAATCATCGGTTAAGAGGGTTGTCTCTTAAGAATTAATACTGAACATTAGCAATTTCCTCGATTAATGTTGCCTGTAATGTGGATTGTCCAAGAACAGTGTAGTTGCTACACTAATTCCATAGGTAATCAATGAATTTTAGACTTCGTAAAATTGATAAAACCATTATTTGTTTAAAAACAAAAAAGTAATATAAAAAGTACACCGCCCTGCACCCGGACGCCCTCTTTTACTATCCTCTTTTCTTCCTGACCCGGAGTCTCCAGTAATTCCTATGAAAATAGATCCACTTGAAAACAGGGGGAGTTTCCTGATCTTCGAAACGCAGATTAATTGAAACACAATTAAATCGTTCTATAAGTACTTCGCTTTTAGAATACACTTTATGTTTTTCCTACACTAATTTTTTATCTATGGCAAAAAATGATTAATTAAAAATTAAAATACGAGACCTACCTTACTGTAAGAAAGATGCGAGCAGGGTGCGGAGGTGGCGAAGGCGGGAGTCACTGCAACAAAAACAAGAGAATGAGCCGGGGGACTGGAGCCGCGCGTGAGACTAGGCTAGACGCGTGGTCTAGCAATGGCTGCTTAGCATGGCCGCCATCTTGGACCCTAGCGGCGAATCACGCGTCCCCTCGTCACACCCACTTCTGCTTCCTGCACCTCATAGACGAAGACCATAGACCTAGCGACGGAGGGGTCTGGCCATGAATAGCGATGCTTGCGGGAAGTGCTCGGTCTTTGTCTAGGCTCTCAACATCTCATGGATTCTGCTAGGGGAATGTCGTTCGGTCGTTATGCCAACTGGAAACAGAAGTGAAGGAGGGGGGTTGGCGGTAATATGTGTGTGGAATACGAATACATCATCGGGGATACTTAAAAAAACGCCCCATTAAACTAGTATATAACAGGAGTTTGTAAGTCATCTAACGAGACAGGATTTGCGACTGAGTCAGGTAAAACGGAACTTAAAAGTAGCATTATATTATTAAGGGTAATGACGTGCAGTTTTACTGAGAGACAGGAGATGAGAATGACAGTGGCGTAGCCAGAAATGTTCTTCGGTTTGGAGGGGGGGAGGGGTGTAATAATCCTCAGAAAATGCTGTCAATATTCATAATGTCAAATGGTGATAACTAAGGTTACCGATATTTTTACACTGCGAAATCTCTATAACGGAACTCTATTAGCCTATGCATTACATTTACTTAGCACATATTATACTTATCAAAAACGTTTTTTTATTCAGTCAATAGTACGCAGTAAAACATGGACTAATAAATAAATAAATCTGAATTTAGAATATGCGAGTCTATGCTAACCAAGTAAGCCATTTCATAGCCTGTATTTTTTTCAAAACGAAGCAAATTATATGGATTGTTTTGATAATTTGCTTTACGCACAGCCAAAAAGCTTTTGCGGTGTGTCAACATCCGGAGGAAGATAATTTCCAAAAAGAACTTAAAACTAAAATACCCCTCTTTATTCCTTATCCCACGACCTCACATGGTGAGCGACTTCACGACTCAAGGTGAGCTCCCCAGAAAACAAAATTAAAACCGTTACTTTAAAAACTAAATTTAAATTTATGTAAGAACCAAAACCGGTATGAACTTTACGCCAAATTTGTCTGCAGATTAGTTCTCCTATAAGTTGTTTATAATTTAATTGTATCCTGGTTTAATGTAGAATTAATATGAGCATTATGAATAAACCCCCAAACGAACTAAAACATAACGTTCTTTCAACATCTCTAATCTTTGGTTATTCCGCATTTTTATATCTTGCATGTCTAGCCTAAAAAACATCTGTTAATCCTATACTAATGAGTGATTGCATGAAGCCACGTTTATTGTTTTTCAGAGGCAAACGATACAACGGTCGCGCTAACGTAGGAACAACGTTTCTGATTGTAATTCAACCAGAAACAATTAAAATATAAAACAATTGAAAACAATCTAAATCGAAGCTCCAAGCTATTACATTGCCATACCAACAAACCAATGCCGAATTACCTAAACAATCAATCAAATAAGTGCAAGGTTGTGAATAAGGCTGGAGTATCAAAATATTTCAAATTTGTATATAATTCAGACTACCACAACTATAACACAAGACACGAGGGAAGTGTCTTGAATATCCAAGACATAAATCTTCTAGTTTTTAATTTTCTCCATATTATTCTGGAATCAAATTATACATTGCCTGCCTGACTCTATAAAATATGTGAATACACTGACATAGTATACAAAATACTAGATGTGTTACTTGCTTGTCAAATCATCCAACCTAATAGCTATTTCCACACTTGTGCAATTTCATATTCAATTTAACTGATAAAATGTCTTGCGGTAGTTTAAAATATAATGAGGGAGGCACATTAAATAATGTTATTGTTGGCAGGCCTTTGGAAAATCTTGAGGCTACTCCCAGACAGGTATAGTGCCATAACTCCAGCCGCTACTAGAGTGCTCCCCACTATCTCTACACAATCTCGAATACAATCTCTTTAATTCTTGAGGTCACAGGAATAAAGGACTGGTGAGCGTTCCACTCTGGATAGTTGCAACCACAGTACTGTCAAGTGCCAGACCCCAGCCAGCTAGCGGACACCTCTCTCTGCGTCTGATGCGTGTTCCACCCTGGCTAGTTGCAACCACGGTACTGTCAAGTGCCAGACCCCAGCCAGCTAGCGGACACCTCTCTCTGCGTCTGGTGCGCGTTTCACCCTGGCTAATTGCAACCACAGTACTGTCGAGTGCCAGACCCCAGCCAGCTAGCGGATACCTCTCTCTGCGTCTGGTGAGCGTTCCACCCTGGCTAGTTGCAACCACAGTACTGTCGAGTGCCAGACCCCAGGCAGCTAGCGGATACCTCTCTCTGCGTCTGGTGAGCGTTCCACCCTAGCTAGTTGCAACCACAGTACTGTCTAGTGCCAGACCCCAGCCAGCTAGCGGACACCTCTCTCTGCGTCTGATGCGTGTTCCACCCTGGCTAGTCGCAACCACAGTACTGTCGAGTGCCAGACCCCAGCCAGCTAGCGGATACCTCTCTCTGCGTGTGGTGCGTGTTCCACCCTAGCTAGTTGCAACCACAGTACTGTCTAGTGCCAGACCACAGCCAGCTAGCGGACACCTCTCTCTGCGTCTGGTGAGCGTTCCACCCTGGCTAGTTGCAACCACAGTACTGTCGAGTGCCAGACCCCAGCAAGCTAGCGGACACCTCTCTCTGCGTGTGGTGCGTGTTCCACCCTAGCTAGTTGCAACCACAGTACTGTCTAGTGCCAGACCCCAGCCAGCTAGCGGACACCTCTCTCTGCGTCTGATGCGTGTTCCACCCTGGCTAGTCGCAACCACAGTACTGTCAAGTGCCAGACCCCAGCCAGCTAGCGGACACCTCTCTCTGCGTCTGGTGCGTGTTCCACCCTGGCTAGTTGCAACCACAGTACTGTCTAGTGCCAGACCCCAGCCAGCTAGCGGACACCTCTCTCTGCGTCTGGTGCGCGTTCCACCCTGGCTAATTGCAACCACAGTACTGTCGAGTGCCAGACCCCAGCCAGCTAGCGGATACCTCTCTCTGCGTCTGGTGAGCGTTCCACCCTGGCTAGTTGCAACCACAGTACTGTCGAGTGCCAGACCCCAGCCAGATAGCGGACACCTCTCTCTGCGTCTGGTGCGTGTTCCACCCTGGCTAGTTGCAACCACAGTACTGTCTAGTGCCAGACCCCAGCCAGCTAGCGGATACCTCTCTCTGCACCTGGTGAGCGTTCCACCCTGGCTAGTTGCAACCACAGTACTGTCGAGTGCCAGACCCCAGCCAGCTAGCGTACACCTCTCTCTGCGTGTGGTGCGTGTTCCACCCTAGCTAGTTGCAACCACAGTACTGTCTAGTGCCAGACCCCAGCCAGCTAGCGGACACCTCTCTCTTTGCGTCTGATGCGTGTTCCACCCTGGCTAGTTGCAACCACAGTACTGTCTAGTGCCAGACCCCAGCCAGCTAGCGGACACCTCTCTCTGCGTCTTGTGCGTGTTCCACCCTGGCTAGTTGCAACCACAGTACTGTCGAGTGCCAGACCACAGCCAGTTAGCGGACACCTCTCTCTGCGTCTGGTGCGTGTTCCACCCTGGCTAGTTGCAACCACAGTACTGTCTAGTGCCAGACCCCAGCCAGCTAGCGGACACCTCTCTCTGCGTCTGGTGCGTGTTCCACCCTGGCTAGTTGCAACCACAGTACTGTCTAGTGCCAGACCCCAGCCAGCTAGCGGACACCTCTCTCTGCGTCTAGTGCGTGTTCCACCCTGGCTAGTTGCAACGACAGTACTGTCTAGTGCCAGGCCCCAGCCAGCTAGTGGACACCTCTCTCTGCGTCTGGGGCGTGTTCCACCCTGACTAGCTGCAACCTTAATACTGTCGAGTGCCAGACCCCAGCCAGCTAGCGGACACTTCTCTCTACGTCTGGTGCGCGTTCCACCCTGGCTAGTTGCAACCACAGTACTGTCGAGTGCAAGACCCCAGCAAGCTAGCGGATACCTCTCTCTGCGACTGGTGAGCGTTCCACCCTGGCTAGTTGCAACCACAGTACTGTCGAGTGCCAGACCCCAGACAGATAGCGGACACCTCTCTCTGCGTCTGGTGCGAGTTCCACCCTGGCTAGTTGCTACCACAGTACTGTCTAGTGCCAGACCCCAGCCAGCTAGCGGACCGCTCTCTCTGCGTCTGGTGCGCGTTCCACCCTGGCTAGTTGTAACCACAATACTGTCGAGTGCCAGACCCCAGCCAGCTAGCGGACACCTCTCTCTGCGTCTGGTGCGTGATCCACCCTGGCTAGTTGCAACCACAGTACTGTCTTGTGCCAGACCCCAGCCAGCTAGCGGACCGCTCTCTCTGCGTCTGGTGCGCGTTCCACCCTGGCTAGTTGTAACCACAATACTGTCGAGTGCCAGACCCCAGCCAGCTAGCGGACACCTCTCTCTGCGTCTGGTGCGTGTTCCACCTTGGCTAGTTGCAACCACAGTACTGTCTTGTGCCAGACCCCAGCCAGCTAGCGGACACATCTCTCTGCGTCTTGTACGTGTTACACCCTGGGTAGTTGCAACCACAGTACTGTCGAGTTCCTGACCCCAGCCAGCTAGCGGACACCTCTCTTTGCGTCTTGAGCGTGTTCCGCCCTGGCTAGTTGCAACCACTGTACTGTCTAGTGCCAGACCCCAGCCAGCTAGCGAACACCTCTCTCTGCGTCTGGTGTGTGTTCCACCCTGGCTAGTTGCAACCACAGTGCTGTCTAGTGCCAGACCCCAGCCAGCGGACTTCTCTCTCTGCGTCTGGTGCGTGTTCCACCCTGGCTAGTTGCAACCACAGTGCTGTCTAGTGCCAGACCCCAGCCATCGAACACCTCTCTCATCGTCTGGTGCGTGTTCCACCCTGGCTAGTTGCAACCGCAATACTGTCGAGTGCCAGACCCCAGCCAGCTAGCGGACACTTCTCTCTGCGTCTGGTGTGTGTTCCACACTGGCTAGTTGCAACCACAGTCCTGTCGAGTGCCAGACCCAAGCCAGCTAGCAGACACCTCTCTCTGCATCTAATGCGTGTTCCACCCTGGCTAGTTGCAACCACAGTACTGTCTAGTGCAAGACCCCAGCCAGCTAGCGGACACCTCTCTCTGCGTCTGGTGCGTGTTCCACCCTGGCTAGTTGTAACCACAGTACTGTCTAGTGCCAGACCCCAGCCAGCTAGCGGACACCTCTCTCTGCGTCTGGTGCGTGTTCCACCTTGGATAGTTGCAACCACAGTACTGTATAGTGCCAGGCCCCAGCCAGCTAGTGGACACCTCTCTCTGCGTCTGGTGCGTGTTCCACCCTGACTAGCTGCAACCTTAATAATGTCGAGTGCCAGACCCCAGCCAGCCAGCGGACACCTCTCTCTACGTCTGGTGCGCGTCCCACCCTGTCTAGCTGCAACCACAGTACTGTCGAGTGCCAGACCCCAGCCAGCTAGCGGACACCTCTCTCTGCGACTGGTGAGCGTTCCACCCTGGCTAGTTGCAACCACAGTACTGTAGAGTACCAGACCCCAGCCAGATAGCGGACACCTCTCTCTGCGTCTGGTGCGAGTTCCACCCTGGCTAGTTGCTACCACAAAACTGTCTAGTGCCAGACCCCAGCCAGCTAGCGGACACCTCTCTCTGCGTCTGATGCGTGTTCCACCTTTGCTAGTTGCAACCACAGTACTGTCTTGTGCCAGACCCCAGCCAGATAGCGGACACATCTCTCTGCGTCTTGTGCGTGTTACACCCTGGATAGTTGCAACCACAGTACTGTCTAGTACCAGACCCCAGCCACCTAGCGGACACCTCTCTCTGCGTCTTGAGCGTGTTCCACCATGGCTAGTTGCAACCACAGTACTGTCTAGTGCCAGACCCCAGCCAGCTAGCGAACACTTTTCTTTGCGTCTGGTGTGTGTTCCACCCTGGCTAGTTGCAACCACAGTGCTGTCTAGTGCCAGACCCCAGCCAGCGGACTTCTCTCTCTGCGTCTGGTGTGTGTTCCACCCTGGCTATTTTCACCCACAGTACTGTCTAGTGCCAGACCCCAGCCAGCTAGCAGACACCTCTCTATGCGTCTGGTGCGTGTTCCACCCTGGCTAGTTACAACCACAGTGCTGTCTAGTGCCAGACTCCAGCCAGCGAACACCTCTCTCATCGTCTGGTGTGTGTTCCACCCTGGCTAGTTGCAACCGCAATACTGTCGAGTGCCAGACCCCAGCCAGCTGGCGGACACCTCTCTCTGTGTCTGGTGTGTGTTCCACCCTGGCTAGTTGCAACCACAGTAATGTCGAGTGCCAGACCCCAGCCAGCTAGCAGACACCTCTCTCTGCGTCTGATGCGTGTTCCACCCTGGCTAGTTGGAACCACAGTGTTGTCTAGTGCCAGACCCCAGCCAGCGAACACCTCTCTCATCGTCTGGTGTGTGTTCCACCCTGGCTAGTTGCAACCGCAATACTGTCGAGTGCCACACCCCAGCCAGCTGGCGGAAACCTCTCTCTGTGTCTGGTGTGTGTTCCACCCTGGCTAGTTGCAACTACAGTACTGTCTAGTGCCAGACCCCAGCCAGCTAGCAGACACCTCTCTCTGCGTCTGGTGCGTGTTCCACCCTGGCTAGTTGCAACCAAAATACTGTCAAGTGCCAGACCCCAGCCAGATAGCGGACACCTCTCTCTGCGTCTTGTGAGCGTTCCACCCTGGCTAGTTGCAACCACAGTACTCTCTATTGCCAGACCCCAGCCAGCTAGCGAACACCTCTCTCTGCGTCTGGTGCGTGTTCCACCCTGGCTAGTATCAACCACAATACTGTCGAGTGCCAGACCCCAGCCAGCTGGCGGAGACTTCTCTCTGCGTCTGGTGCGTGTTCCACCCTGGCTAGTTGTAACAACAGTACTATCTAGTGCCAGACCCCAGCCAGCTAGCGGACACCTCTCTCTGCGTCTGGTGCGTGTTCCACCCTGGCTAGTTGCAACCACAATACTGTCGAGTGCCAGACCCCAGCCAGCTAGCGGACACCTCTCTCTGCGTCTGGTGCGTGTTCCACCCTGGCTAGTTGCAACCACAGTACTGTCTAGTGCCAGACCCCAGCCAGCTAGCAGACACCTCTCTCTGCGTCTGATGCGTGTTCCACCCTGGCTAGTTGCAACCACAAAACTGTCGAGTGCCAGACCCCAGCCAGATAGCGGACACCTCTCTCTGCGTCTGGTGCGCGTTCCACCCTGGCTAGCTGCAACCTTAATACTGTCGAGTGCCAGACCCCAGCCAGCTAGCAGACACCTCTCTCTGCGTCTGGTGTGTGTTCCACCCTGGCTAGTTGCAACCACAGTACTGTCTAGTGGCAGACCCCAGCCAGCGGACTTCTCTCTCTGCGTCTGGTGCGTGTTCCACCCTGGCTAGCTGCAACCACAGTGCAGTCTTGTGCCAGACCTCAGCCAGCGAACACCTCTCTCTGCGTCTGGTGCGTGTTCCACCCTGGCTAGTTGCAACCGCAATACTGTCGAGTGCCAGACCCCAGCCAGCTGGCGGACTCCTCTCTCTGCGTCTGGTGCGTGTTCCACCCTGGCTAGTTGCAACCACAGTACTGTCTAGTGCCAGACCCCAGCCAGCGAACACCTCTCTCTGCGTCATGTGTGTGTTCCACCCTGGCTAGTTGCAACCACAGTGCTGTCTAGTGCCAGACCCTAGCCAGCGGACTTCTCTCTCTGCGTCTGGTGCGTGTTCCACCCTGGCTAGTTGCAACTACAGTGCTGTCTAGTGCCAGACCCCAGCCAGCGAACACCTCTCTCTGCGTCTGGTGCGTGTTCCATCCTGGCTAATTGCAACCACAGTACTGTCGAGTGCCAGACCCCAGCCAGATAGCGGACACCTCTCTCTGCGTCTGGTGCGCGTTCCACCCTGGCTAGTTGCAACCACAGTGCTGTCTAGTGCCAGACCCCAGCCAGCGGACTTCTCTCTCTGCGTCTGGTGCATGTTCCACCCTGGCTAGTTGCAACCACAGTGCTGTCTAGTGCCAGACCCCAGGCAGCGAACACCTCTCTCTGCGTCTGGTGCGTGTTCCACCCTGGCTAGTTGCAACCACAGTACTGTCGAGTGCCAGACCCCAGCCAGCTAGCGGACACCTCTCTCTGCGTCTTTTGCGCGTTCCACCCTGGCTAGTTGCAACCACAATACTGTCGAGTGCCAGACCTCAGCCAGGTAGCGGACACCTCTCTCTGCGTCATGTGTGTGTTCCACCCTGGCTAGTTGCAACCACAGTGCTGTCTAGTGCCAGACCCTAGCCAGCGGACTTCTCTCTCTGCGTCTGGTGCGTGTTCCACCCTGGCTAGTTGCAACTACAGTGCTGTCTAGTGCCAGACCCCAGCCAGCGAACACCTCTCTCTGCGTCTGGTGCGTGTTCCATCCTGGCTAATTGCAACCAAAGTACTGTCTAGTACCAGACCCCAGTCAGCTAGCGGACACCTCTCTCTGCGTCTGGTGCGTGTTCCACCCTGGCTAGTTGCAACCACAGTACTGTCGAGTGCCAGACCCCAGCCAGATAGCGGACACCTCTCTCTGCGTCTGGTGCGTGTTCCACCCTGGCTAGTTGCAACCACAGTACTGTCTAGTGCCAGACCCCAGCCAGCTAGCGGATACCTCTCTCTGCGCCTGGTGAGCGTTCCACCCTGGCTAGTTGCAACCACAGTACTGTCGAGTGCCAGACCCCAGCCAGCTAGTGTACACCTCTCTCTGCGTGTGGTGCGTGTTCCACCCTAGCTAGTTGCAACCACAGTACTGTCTAGTGCCAGACCCCAGCCAGCTAGCGGACACCTCTCTCTGCGTCTGATGCGTGTTCCACCCTGGCTAGTTGCAACCACAGTACTGTCTAGTGCCAGACCCCAGCCAGCTAGCGGACACCTCTCTCTGCGTCTTGTGCGTGTTCCACCCTGGCTAGTTGCAACCACAGTACTGTCGAGTGCCAGACCACAGCCAGTTAGCGGACACCTCTCTCTGCGTCTTGTGCGTGTTCCACCCTGGCTAGTTGCAACCACAGTACTGTCTAGTGCCAGACCCCAGCCAGCTAGCGGACACCTCTCTCTGCGTCTGGTGCGTGTTCCACCCTGGCTAGTTGCAACCACAGTACTGTCCAGTGCCAGACCCCAGCCAGCTAGCGGACACCTCTCTCTGCGTCTGGTGCGTGTTCCACCCTGGCTAGTTGCAACCACAGTACTGTCTAGTGCCAGACCCCAGCCAGCTAGCGGACACCTTTCTCTGCGTCTGGTGCGTGTTCCACCCTGGCTAGTTGCAACGACAGTACTGTCTAGTGCCAGGCCCCAGCCAGCTAGTGGACACCTCTCTCTGCGTCTTGGGCGTGTTCCACCCTGACTAGTTGCAACCTTAATACTGTCGAGTGCCAGACCCCAGCCAGCTAGCGGACACTTCTCTCTACGTCTGGTGCGCGTTCCACCCTGGCTAGTTGCAACCACAGTACTGTCGAGTGCAAGACCCCAGCAAGCTAGCGGATACCTCTCTCTGCGACTGGTGAGCGTTCCACCCTGGCTAGTTGCAACCACAGTACTGTCGAGTGCCAGACCCCAGACAGATAGCGGACACCTCTCTCTGCGTCTGGTACGAGTTCCACCCTGGCTAGTTGCTACCACAGTACTGTCTAGTGCCAGACCCCAGCCAGCTAGCGGACCGCTCTCTCTGCGTCTGGTTCGCGTTCCACCCTGGCTAGTTGTAACCACAATACTGTCGAGTGCCAGACCCCAGCCAGCTAGCGGACACCTCTCTCTGCGTCTGGTGCGTGTTCCACCCTGGCTAGTTGCAACCACAGTACTGTCTTGTGCCAGACCCCAGCCAGCTAGCGGACCGCTCTCTCTGCGTCTGGTGCGCGTTCCACCCTGGCTAGTTGTAACCACAATACTGTCGAGTGCCAGACCCCAGCCAGCTAGCGGACACCTCTCTCTGCGTCTGGTGCGTGTTCCACCTTGGCTAGTTGCAACCACAGTACTGTCTTGTGCCAGACCCCAGCCAGCTAGCGGACACATCTCTCTGCGTCTTGTACGTGTTACACCCTGGGTAGTTGCAACCACAGTACTGTCGAGTTCCTGACCCCAGCCAGCTAGCGGAAACCTCTCTCTGCATCTTGTGCGTGTTCCACCCTGGCTAGTTGCAACCAATGTCCTGTCTAGTACCAGACCCCAGCCAGCTAGCGGACACCTCTCTTTGCGTCTTGAGCGTGTTCCGCCCTGGCTAGTTGCAACCACTGTACTGTCTAGTGCCAGACCCCAGCCAGCTAGCGAACACCTCTGTCTGCGTCTGGTGTGTGTTCCACCCTGGCTAGTTGCAACCACAGTGCTGTCTAGTGCCAGACCCCAGCCAGCGGACTTCTCTCTCTGCGTCTGGTGCGTGTTCCACCCTGGCTAGTTGCAACCACAGTGCTGTCTAGTGCCAGACCCCAGCCATCGAACACCTCTCTCTGCGTCTTTTGCGCGTTCCACCCTGGCTAGTTGCAACCACAATACTGTCGAGTGCCAGACCTCAGCCAGCTAGCGGACACCTCTCTCTGCGTCATGTGTGTGTTCCACCCTGGCTAGTTGCAACCACAGTGCTGTCTAGTGCCAGACCCTAGCCAGCGGACTTCTCTCTCTGCGTCTGGTGCGTGTTCCACCCTGGCTAGTTGCAACTACAGTGCTGTCTAGTGCCAGACCCCAGCCAGCGAACACCTCTCTCTGCGTCTGGTGCGTGTTCCATCCTGGCTAATTGCAACCAAAGTACTGTCTAGTACCAGACCCCAGCCAGCTAGCGGACACCTCGCTCTGCGTCTGGTGCGTGTTCCACCCTGGCTAGTTGCAACCACAGTACTGTCGAGTGCCAGACCCCAGCCAGATAGCGGACACCTCTCTCTGCGTCTGGTGCGTGTTCCACCCTGGCTAGTTGCAACCACAGTACTGTCTAGTGCCAGACCCCAGCCAGCTAGCGGATACCTCTCTCTGCGCCTGGTGAGCGTTCCACCCTGGCTAGTTGCAACCACAGTACTGTCGAGTGCCAGACCCCAGTCAGCTAGTGTACACCTCTCTCTGCGTGTGGTGCGTGTTCCACCCTAGCTAGTTGCAACCACAGTACTGTCTAGTGCCAGACCCCAGCCAGCTAGCGGACACCTCTCTCTGCGTCTGATGCGTGTTCCACCCTGGCTAGTTGCAACCACAGTACTGTCTAGTGCCAGACCCCAGCCAGCTAGCGGACACCTCTCTCTGCGTCTTGTGCGTGTTCCACCCTGGCTAGTTGCAACCACAGTACTGTCGAGTGCCAGACCACAGCCAGTTAGCGGACACCTCTCTCTGCGTCTTGTGCGTGTTCCACCCTGGCTAGTTGCAACCACAGTACTGTCTAGTGCCAGACCCCAGCCAGCTAGCGGACACCTCTCTCTGCGTCTGGTGCGTGTTCCACCCTGGCTAGTTGCAACCACAGTACTGTCTAGTGCCAGACCCCAGCCAGCTAGCGGACACCTCTCTCTGCGTCTGGTGCGTGTTCCACCCTGGCTAGTTGCAACCACAGTACTGTCTAGTGCCAGACCCCAGCCAGCTAGCGGACACCTCTCTCTGCGTCTGGTGCGTGTTCCACCCTGGCTAGTTGCAACGACAGTACTGTCTAGTGCCAGGCCCCAGCCAGCTAGTGGACACCTCTCTCTGCGTCTTGGGCGTGTTCCACCCTGACTAGTTGCAACCTTAATACTGTCGAGTGCCAGACCCCAGCCAGCTAGCGGACACTTCTCTCTACGTCTGGTGCGCGTTCCACCCTGGCTAGTTGCAACCACAGTACTGTCGAGTGCAAGACCCCAGCAAGCTAGCGGATACCTCTCTCTGCGACTGGTGAGCGTTCCACCCTGGCTAGTTGCAACCACAGTACTGTCGAGTGCCAGACCCCAGACAGATAGCGGACACCTCTCTCTGCGTCTGGTACGAGTTCCACCCTGGCTAGTTGCTACCACAGTACTGTCTAGTGCCAGACCCCAGCCAGCTAGCGGACCGCTCTCTCTGCGTCTGGTTCGCGTTCCACCCTGGCTAGTTGTAACCACAATACTGTCGAGTGCCAGACCCCAGCCAGCTAGCGGACACCTCTCTCTGCGTCTGGTGCGTGTTCCACCCTGGCTAGTTGCAACCACAGTACTGTCTTGTGCCAGACCCCAGCCAGCTAGCGGACCGCTCTCTCTGCGTCTGGTGCGCGTTCCACCCTGGCTAGTTGTAACCACAATACTGTCGAGTGCCAGACCCCAGCCAGCTAGCGGACACCTCTCTCTGCGTCTGGTGCGTGTTCCACCTTGGCTAGTTGCAACCACAGTACTGTCTTGTGCCAGACCCCAGCCAGCTAGCGGACACATCTCTCTGCGTCTTGTACGTGTTACACCCTGGGTAGTTGCAACCACAGTACTGTCGAGTTCCTGACCCCAGCCAGCTAGCGGAAACCTCTCTCTGCATCTTGTGCGTGTTCCACCCTGGCTAGTTGCAACCAATGTCCTGTCTAGTACCAGACCCCAGCCAGCTAGCGGACACCTCTCTTTGCGTCTTGAGCGTGTTCCGCCCTGGCTAGTTGCAACCACTGTACTGTCTAGTGCCAGACCCCAGCCAGCTAGCGAACACCTCTGTCTGCGTCTGGTGTGTGTTCCACCCTGGCTAGTTGCAACCACAGTGCTGTCTAGTGCCAGACCCCAGCCAGCGGACTTCTCTCTCTGCGTCTGGTGCGTGTTCCACCCTGGCTAGTTGCAACCACAGTGCTGTCTAGTGCCAGACCCCAGCCATCGAACACCTCTCTCATCGTCTGGTGCGTGTTCCACCCTGGCTAGTTGCAACCGCAATACTGTCGAGTGCCAGACCCCAGCCAGCTGGCGGACACCTCTCTCTGCGTCTGGTGTGTGTTCCACCCTGGCTAGTTGCACCCACAGTACTGTCTAGTGCCACACCCCAGCCAGCTAGCAGACACCTCTCTCTGCGTCTGGTGCGTGTTCCACCCTGGCTAGTTGCAACCACAATACTGTCGAGTGCCAGACTCCAGCCAGATAGCAACACCTCTCTCTGCGTCTGGTGCGTGTTCCACCCTGGCTAGTTGCAACCACAGTACTGTCTAGTGCCAGACCCCAGCCAGCTAGCGGACACTTCTCTCTGCGTCTGGTGTGTGTTCCACACTGGCTAGTTGCAACCACAGTCCTGTCGAGTGCCAGACCCAAGCCAGCTAGCAGACACCTCTCTCTGCGTCTAATGCGTGTTCCACCCTGGCTAGTTGCAACCACAGTACTGTCTAGTGCAAGACCCCAGCCAGCTAGCGGACACCTCTCTCTGCGTCTGGTGCGTGTTCCACCCTGGCTAGTTGCAACCACAGTACTGTCCAGTGCCAGACCCCAGCCAGCTAGCGGACACCTCTCTCTGCGTCTGGTGCGTGTTCCACCCTGGCTAGTTGCAACCACAGTACTGTCTAGTGCCAGACCCCAGCCAGCTAGCGGACACCTTTCTCTGCGTCTGGTGCGTGTTCCACCCTGGCTAGTTGCAACGACAGTACTGTCTAGTGCCAGGCCCCAGCCAGCTAGTGGACACCTCTCTCTGCGTCTTGGGCGTGTTCCACCCTGACTAGTTGCAACCTTAATACTGTCGAGTGCCAGACCCCAGCCAGCTAGCGGACACTTCTCTCTACGTCTGGTGCGCGTTCCACCCTGGCTAGTTGCAACCACAGTACTGTCGAGTGCAAGACCCCAGCAAGCTAGCGGATACCTCTCTCTGCGACTGGTGAGCGTTCCACCCTGGCTAGTTGCAACCACAGTACTGTCGAGTGCCAGACCCCAGACAGATAGCGGACACCTCTCTCTGCGTCTGGTACGAGTTCCACCCTGGCTAGTTGCTACCACAGTACTGTCTAGTGCCAGACCCCAGCCAGCTAGCGGACCGCTCTCTCTGCGTCTGGTTCGCGTTCCACCCTGGCTAGTTGTAACCACAATACTGTCGAGTGCCAGACCCCAGCCAGCTAGCGGACACCTCTCTCTGCGTCTGGTGCGTGTTCCACCCTGGCTAGTTGCAACCACAGTACTGTCTTGTGCCAGACCCCAGCCAGCTAGCGGACCGCTCTCTCTGCGTCTGGTGCGCGTTCCACCCTGGCTAGTTGTAACCACAATACTGTCGAGTGCCAGACCCCAGCCAGCTAGCGGACACCTCTCTCTGCGTCTGGTGCGTGTTCCACCTTGGCTAGTTGCAACCACAGTACTGTCTTGTGCCAGACCCCAGCCAGCTAGCGGACACATCTCTCTGCGTCTTGTACTTGTTACACCCTGGGTAGTTGCAACCACAGTACTGTCGAGTTCCTGACCCCAGCCAGCTAGCGGAAACCTCTCTCTGCATCTTGTGCGTGTTCCACCCTGGCTAGTTGCAACCAATGTCCTGTCTAGTACCAGACCCCAGCCAGCTAGCGGACACCTCTCTTTGCGTCTTGAGCGTGTTCCGCCCTGGCTAGTTGCAACCACTGTACTGTCTAGTGCCAGACCCCAGCCAGCTAGCGAACACCTCTGTCTGCGTCTGGTGTGTGTTCCACCCTGGCTAGTTGCAACCACAGTGCTGTCTAGTGCCAGACCCCAGCCAGCGGGCTTCTCTCTCTGCGTCTGGTGCGTGTTCCACCCTGGCTAGTTGCAACCACAGTGCTGTCTAGTGCCAGACCCCAGCCATCGAACACCTCTCTCTGCGTCTTTTGCGCGTTCCACCCTGGCTAGTTGCAACCACAATACTGTCGAGTGCCAGACCTCAGCCAGCTAGCGGACACCTCTCTCTGCGTCATGTGTGTGTTCCACCCTGGCTAGTTGCAACCACAGTGCTGTCTAGTGCCAGACCCTAGCCAGCGGACTTCTCTCTCTGCGTCTGGTGCGTGTTCCACCCTGGCTAGTTGCAACTACAGTGCTGTCTAGTGCCAGACCCCAGCCAGCGAACACCTCTCTCTGCGTCTGGTGCGTGTTCCATCCTGGCTAATTGCAACCAAAGTACTGTCTAGTACCAGACCCCAGCCAGCTAGCGGACACCTCTCTCTGCGTCTGGTGCGTGTTCCACCCTGGCTAGTTGCAACCACAGTACTGTCGAGTGCCAGACCCCAGCCAGATAGCGGACACCTCTCTCTGCGTCTGGTGCGTGTTCCACCCTGGCTAGTTGCAACCACAGTACTGTCTAGTGCCAGACCCCAGCCAGCTAGCGGATACCTCTCTCTGCGCCTGGTGAGCGTTCCACCCTGGCTAGTTGCAACCACAGTACTGTCGAGTGCCAGACCCCAGCCAGCTAGTGTACACCTCTCTCTGCGTGTGGTGCGTGTTCCACCCTAGCTAGTTGCAACCACAGTACTGTCTAGTGCCAGACCCCAGCCAGCTAGCGGACACCTCTCTCTGCGTCTGATGCGTGTTCCACCCTGGCTAGTTGCAACCACAGTACTGTCTAGTGCCAGACCCCAGCCAGCTAGCGGACACCTCTCTCTGCGTCTTGTGCGTGTTCCACCCTGGCTAGTTGCAACCACAGTACTGTCGAGTGCCAGACCACAGCCAGTTAGCGGACACCTCTCTCTGCGTCTTGTGCGTGTTCCACCCTGGCTAGTTGCAACCACAGTACTGTCTAGTGCCAGACCCCAGCCAGCTAGCGGACACCTCTCTCTGCGTCTGGTGCGTGTTCCACCCTGGCTAGTTGCAACCACAGTACTGTCTAGTGCCAGACCCCAGCCAGCTAGCGGACACCTCTCTCTGCGTCTGGTGCGTGTTCCACCCTGGCTAGTTGCAACCACAGTACTGTCTAGTGCCAGACCCCAGCCAGCTAGCGGACACCTCTCTCTGCGTCTGGTGCGTGTTCCACCCTGGCTAGTTGCAACGACAGTACTGTCTAGTGCCAGGCCCCAGCCAGCTAGTGGACACCTCTCTCTGCGTCTTGGGCGTGTTCCACCCTGACTAGTTGCAACCTTAATACTGTCGAGTGCCAGACCCCAGCCAGCTAGCGGACACTTCTCTCTACGTCTGGTGCGCGTTCCACCCTGGCTAGTTGCAACCACAGTACTGTCGAGTGCAAGACCCCAGCAAGCTAGCGGATACCTCTCTCTGCGACTGGTGAGCGTTCCACCCTGGCTAGTTGCAACCACAGTACTGTCGAGTGCCAGACCCCAGACAGATAGCGGACACCTCTCTCTGCGTCTGGTACGAGTTCCACCCTGGCTAGTTGCTACCACAGTACTGTCTAGTGCCAGACCCCAGCCAGCTAGCGGACCGCTCTCTCTGCGTCTGGTTCGCGTTCCACCCTGGCTAGTTGTAACCACAATACTGTCGAGTGCCAGACCCCAGCCAGCTAGCGGACACCTCTTTCTGCGTCTGGTGCGTGTTCCACCCTGGCTAGTTGCAACCACAGTACTGTCTTGTGCCAGACCCCAGCCAGCTAGCGGACCGCTCTCTCTGCGTCTGGTGCGCGTTCCACCCTGGCTAGTTGTAACCACAATACTGTCGAGTGCCAGACCCCAGCCAGCTAGCGGACACCTCTCTCTGCGTCTGGTGCGTGTTCCACCTTGGCTAGTTGCAACCACAGTACTGTCTTGTGCCAGACCCCAGCCAGCTAGCGGACACATCTCTCTGCGTCTTGTACGTGTTACACCCTGGGTAGTTGCAACCACAGTACTGTCGAGTTCCTGACCCCAGCCAGCTAGCGGAAACCTCTCTCTGCATCTTGTGCGTGTTCCACCCTGGCTAGTTGCAACCAATGTCCTGTCTAGTACCAGACCCCAGCCAGCTAGCGGACACCTCTCTTTGCGTCTTGAGCGTGTTCCGCCCTGGCTAGTTGCAACCACTGTACTGTCTAGTGCCAGACCCCAGCCAGCTAGCGAACACCTCTGTCTGCGTCTGGTGTGTGTTCCACCCTGGCTAGTTGCAACCACAGTGCTGTCTAGTGCCAGACCCCAGCCAGCGGACTTCTCTCTCTGCGTCTGGTGCGTGTTCCACCCTGGCTAGTTGCAACCACAGTGCTGTCTAGTGCCAGACCCCAGCCATCGAACACCTCTCTCATCGTCTGGTGCGTGTTCCACCCTGGCTAGTTGCAACCGCAATACTGTCGAGTGCCAGACCCCAGCCAGCTGGCGGACACCTCTCTCTGCGTCTGGTGTGTGTTCCACCCTGGCTAGTTGCACCCACAGTACTGTCTAGTGCCACACCCCAGCCAGCTAGCAGACACCTCTCTCTGCGTCTGGTGCGTGTTCCACCCTGGCTAGTTGCAACCACAATACTGTCGAGTGCCAGACTCCAGCCAGATAGCAACACCTCTCTCTGCGTCTGGTGCGTGTTCCACCCTGGCTAGTTGCAACCACAGTACTGTCTAGTGCCAGACCCCAGCCAGCTAGCGGACACTTCTCTCTGCGTCTGGTGTGTGTTCCACACTGGCTAGTTGCAACCACAGTCCTGTCGAGTGCCAGACCCAAGCCAGCTAGCAGACACCTCTCTCTGCGTCTAATGCGTGTTCCACCCTGGCTAGTTGCAACCACAGTACTGTCTAGTGCAAGACCCCAGCCAGCTAGCGGACACCTCTCTCTGCGTCTGGTGCGTGTTCCACCCTGGCTAGTTGTAACCACAGTACTGTCTAGTGCAAGACCCCAGCCAGCTAGCGGACACCTCTCTCTGCGTCTGGTGCGTGTTCCACCCTGGCTAGTTGCAACCACAGTACTGTCTAGTGCCAGACCCCAGCCAGCTAGCGGACACCTCTCTCTGCGTCTGGTGCGTGTTCCACCTTGGATAGTTGCAACCACAGTACTGTATAGTGCCAGGCCCCAGCCAGCTAGTGGACACCTCTCTCTGCGTCTGGTGCGTGTTCCACCCTGACTAGCTGCAACCTTAATACTGTCGAGTGCCAGACCCCAGCCAGCAAGCGGACACCTCTCTCTACGTCTGGTGCGCTTCCCACCCTGGCTAGCTGCAACCACAGTACTGTCGAGTGCCAGACCCCAGCCAGCTAGCGGACACCTCTCTCTGCGACTGGTGAGCGTTCCACCATGGCTAGTTGCAACCACAGTACTGTAGAGTACCAGACCCCAGCCAGATAGCGGACACCTCTCTCTGCGTCTGGTGCGAGTTCCACCCTGGCTAGTTGCTACCACAGTACTGTCTAGTGCCAGACCCCAGCCAGCTAGCGGACACCTCTCTCTGCGTCTGGTGAGCGTTCCACCCTGGCTAGTTGTTACCACAATACTGTCGAGTGCCAGACCAAAGCCAGCTAGTGGACACCTGTCTCTGCGTCTGGTGCGTGTTCCACTCTGGCTAGTTGCAACCACAGTACTGTCTAGTGCCAGACCCCAGCCAGCTAGCGGACACCTCTCTCTGCGTCTGATGCGTGTTCCACCTTTGCTAGTTGCAACCACAGTACTGTCTTGTGCCAGACCCCAGCCAGATAGCGGACACATCTCTCTGCGTCTTGTGCGTGTTACACCCTGGATAGTTGCAACCACAGTACTGTCTAGTACCAGACCCCAGCCACCTAGCGGACACCTCTCTCTGCGTCTTGAGCGTGTTCCACCATGGCTAGTTGCAACCACAGTACTGTCTAGTGCCAGACCCCAGCCAGCTAGCGAACACTTTTCTTTGCGTCTGGTGTGTGTTCCACCCTGGCTAGTTGCAACCACAGTGCTGTCTAGTGCCAGAACCCAGCCAGCGGACTTCTCTCTCTGCGTCTGGTGTGTGTTCCACCCTGGCTATTTTCACCCACAGTACTGTCTAGTGCCAGACCCCAGCCAGCTAGCAGACACCTCTCTCTGCGTCTGGTGCGTGTTCCACCCTGGCTAGTTACAACCACAGTGCTGTCTAGTGCCAGACTCCAGCCAGCGAACACCTCTCTCATCGTCTGGTGTGTGTTCCACCCTGGCTAGTTGCAACCGCAATACTGTCGAGTGCCAGACCCCAGCCAGCTGGCGGACACCTCTCTCTGTGTCTGGTGTGTGTTCCACCCTGGCTAGTTGCAACCACAGTACTGTCGAGTGCCAGACCCCAGCCAGCTAGCAGACACCTCTCTTTGCGTCTGATGCGTGTTCCACCCTGGCTAGTTGGAACCACAGTGCTGTCTAGTGCCAGACCCCAGCCAGCGAACACCTCTCTCATCGTCTGGTGTGTGTTCCACCCTGGCTAGTTGCAACCGCAATACTGTCGAGTGCCACACCCCAGCCAGCTGGCGGAAACCTCTCTCTGTGTCTGGTGTGTGTTCCACCCTGGCTAGTTGCAACTACAGTACTGTCTAGTGCCAGACCCCAGCCAGCTAGCAGACACCTCTCTCTGCGTCTGGTGCGTGTTCCACCCTGGCTAGTTGCAACCAAAATACTGTCAAGTGCCAGACCCCAGCCAGATAGCGGACACCTCTCTCTGCGTCTTGTGAGCGTTCCACCCTGGCTAGTTGCAACCACAGTACTCTCTATTGCCAGACCCCAGCCAGCTAGCGAACACCTCTCTCTGCGTCTGGTGCGTGTTCCACCCTGGCTAGTATCAACCACAATACTGTCGAGTGCCAGACCCCAGCCAGCTGGCGGACACTTCTCTCTGCGTCTGGTGCGTGTTCCACCCTGGCTAGTTGTAACAACAGTACTGTCTAGTGCCAGACCCCAGCCAGCTAGCGGACACCTCTCTCTGCGTCTGGTGCGTGTTCCACCCTGGCTAGTTGCAACCACAATACTGTCGAGTGCCAGACCCCAGCCAGCTAGCGGACACCTCTCTCTGCGTCTGGTGCGTGTTCCACCCTGGCTAGTTGCAACCACAGTACTGTCTAGTGCCAGACCCCAGCCAGCTAGCAGACACCTCTCTCTGCGTCTGATGCGTGTTCCACCCTGGCTAGTTGCAACCACAAAACTGTCGAGTGCCAGACCCCAGCCAGATAGCGGACACCTCTCTCTGCGTCTGGTGCGCGTTACACCCTGGCTAGCTGCAACCTTAATACTGTCGAGTGCCAGACCCCAGCCAGCTAGCAGACACCTCTCTCTGCGTCTGGTGTGTGTTCCACCCTGGCTAGTTGCAACCACAGTACTGTCTAGTGGCAGACCCCAGCCAGCGGACTTCTCTCTCTGCGTCTGGTGCGTGTTCCACCCTGGCTAGCTGCAACCACAGTGCAGTCTTGTGCCAGACCTCAGCCAGCGAACACCTCTCTCTGCGTCTGGTGCGTGTTCCGCCCTGGCTAGTTGCAACCGCAATACTGTCGAGTGCCAGACCCCAGCCAGCTGGCGGACTCCTCTCTCTGCGTCTGGTGTGTGTTCCACCCTGGCTAGTTGAAACCACAGTACTGTCTTGTGCCAGACCCCAGCCAGCTAGTAGACACCTCTCTCTTTGTGTCTGGTGCGTGTTCCACCCTGGCTAGTTGCAACCTCAATACTGTCGAGTGCCAGACCCCAGCCAGATAGCGGACACCTCTCTCTGCGTCTGGTGCGCGTTCCACCCTGGCTAGTTGCAACCACAGTGCTGTCTAGTGCCAGACCCCAGCCAGCGGACTTCTCTCTCTGCGTCTGGTGCGTGTTCCACCCTGGCTAGTTGCAACCACAGTGCTGTCTAGTGCCAGACCCCAGCCAGCGAACACCTCTCTCTGCGTCTGGTAAGTGTTCCACCCTGGCTAGTTGCAACCACAGTACTGTCGAGTGCCAGACCCCAGCCAGCTAGCGGACACCTCTCTCTGCGTCTTTTGCGCGTTCCACCCTGGCTAGTTGCAACCACAATACTGTCGAGTGCCAGACCTCAGCCAGCTAGCGGACACCTCTCTCTGCGTCATGTGTGTGTTCCACCCTGGCTAGTTGCAACCACAGTGCTGTCTAGTGCCAGACCCTAGCCAGCGGACTTCTCTCTCTGCGTCTGGTGCGTGTTCCACCCTGGCTAGTTGCAACTACAGTGCTGTCTAGTGCCAGACCCCAGCCAGCGAACACCTCTCTCTGCGTCTGGTGCGTGTTCCATCCTGGCTAATTGCAACCACAGTACTGTCTAGTACCAGACCCCAGCCAGCTAGCGGACACCTCTCTCTGCGTCTGGTGCGTGTTCCACCCTGGCTAGTTGCAACCACAGTACTGTCTAGTGCCAGACCCCAGCCAGCTAGCAGACACCTCTCTCTTTGTGTCTGGTGCGTGTTCCACCCTGGCTAGTTGCAACCTCAATACTGTCGAGTGCCAGACCCCAGCCAGATAGCGGACACCTCTCTCTGCGTCTGGTGCGCGTTCCACCCTGGCTAGTTGCAACCACAGTGCTGTCTAGTGCCAGACCCCAGCCAGCGGACTTCTCTCTCTGCGTCTGGTGCGTGTTCCACCCTGGCTAGTTGCAACCACAGTGCTGTCTAGTGCCAGACCCCAGCCAGCGAACACCTCTCTCTGCGTCTGGTGCGTGTTCCACCCTGGCTAGTTGCAACCACAGTACTGTCGAGTGCCAGACCCCAGCCAGCTAGCGGACACCTCTCTCTGCGTCTTTTGCGCGTTCCACCCTGGCTAGTTGCAACCACAATACTGTCGAGTGCCAGACCTCAGCCAGCTAGCGGACACCTCTCTCTGCGTCTGGTGCGTGTTCCACCCTCGCTAGTTGCAACTACAGTGCTGTCTAGTGCCAGACCCCAGCCAGCGAACACCTCTCTCTGCGTCTGGTGCGTGTTCCATCCTGGCTAATTGCAACCACAGTACTGTCTAGTACCAGACCCCAGCCAGCTAGCGGACACCTCTCTCTGCGTCTGGTGCGTGTTCCACCCTGGCTAGTTGCAACCACAGTACTGTCTAGTGCTAGACCCCAGCCAGCTAGCGGACACATCTCTCTGCGTCTTGTGCGCGTTCCACCCTGGCTAGTTGCAACCACAGGACTGTCTAGTGCCAGACCCCAGCCAGCTAGCGGACACCTCTCTCTGCGTCATGTGTGTGTTCCACCCTGGCTAGTTGCAACCACAGTGCTGTCTAGCGCCAGACCCCAGCCAGCGAACACCTCTCTCTGCGTCTGGTGCGTGTTCCGCCCTGGCTAGTTGCAACCACAGTACTGTCTAGTACCAGACCCCAGCCAGCTAGCGGACACCTCTCTCTGCGTCTGGTGCGTGTTCCGCCCTGGCTACTTGCAACCACAGTACTGTCTAGTGCCAGACCCCAGCCAGCTAGCGGACACATCTCTCTGCGTCTTGTGCGTGTTCCACTTTGGCTAGTTGCAACCACAGTACTGTCTAGTGCCAGACCCCAGCCAGCTAGCGGACACCTCTCTCTGCGTCTGGTGCGTGTTCCACCCTGGCTAGTTGCAACCACAGTACTGTCTAGTGCCAGACCCCAGCCAGCTAGCGGACACCTCTCTCTGCGTCTGGTGCGTGTTCCACCCTGGCTAGTTGCAACCACAGTACTGTCTAGTGCCAGACCCCAGCCAGCTAGCGGACACCTCTCTCTGCGTCTGGTGCGTGTTCCACCTTGGCTAGTTGCAACCACAGTACTGTCTAGTACCAGTTCCCAGCCAGCTAGCGGACACCTCTCTCTGCGTCTGGTGCGTGTTCCGCCCTGGCTACTTGCAACCACAGTACTGTCTAGTGCCAGACCCCAGCCAGCTAGCGGACACATCTCTCTGCGTCTTGTGCGTGTTCCACTTTGGCTAGTTGCAACCACAGTACTGTCTAGTGCCAGACCCCAGCCAGCTAGCGGACACCTCTCTCTGCGTCTGGTGCGTGTTCCACCTTGGCTAGTTGCAACCACAGTATTGTCTAGTGCTAGACCCCAGCCAGCTAGCGGACACATCTCTCTGCGTCTTGTGCGCGTTCCAACCTGGCTAGTTGCAACCACAGTACTGTCGAGTGCCAGACCCCAGCCAGCTAGCGGACACCTCTCTCTGCGTCTGGTGCGTGTTCCACCCTGGCTATTTGCAACCACAGTACTGTCTAGTACCAGACCCCAGCCAGCTAGCGGACACCTCTCTCGGCGTCTGGTGCGTGTTCCACCTTGGCTAGTTGCAACCACAGTATTGTCTTGTGCCAGACCCCAGCCAGCTAGCGGACACATCTCTCTGCGTCCTTACGTGTTACACCCTGGGTAGTTGCAACCACAGTACTGTCGAGTTCCTGACCCCAGCCAGCTAGCGGACACCTCTCTCTGCATCTTGTGCGTGTTCCACCCTGGCTAGTTGCAACCAAAGTCCTGTCTAGTACCAGACCCCAGCCAGCTAGCGGACACCTCTCTTTGCGTCTTGAGCGTGTTCCGCCCTGGCTAGTTGCAACCACTGTACTGTCTAGTGCCAGACCCCAGCAAGCTAGCGAACACCTCTCTCTGCGTCTGGTGTGTGTTCCACCCTGGCTAGTTGCAACCACAGTGCTGTCTAGTGCCAGACCCCAGCCAGCGGACTTCTCTCTCTGCGTCTGGTGCGTGTTCCACCCTGGCTAGTTGTAACCACAGTGCTGTCTAGTGCCAGACCCCAGCCATCGAACACCTCTCTCATCGTCTGGTGCGTGTTCCACCCTGGCTAGTTGCAACCACAATACTGTCGAGTGTCAGACTCCAGCCAGATAGCAGACACCTCTCTCTGCGTCTGGTGCGTGTTCCACCCTGGCTAGTTGCAACCACAGTACTGTCTAGTGCCAGACCCCCGCTAGCTAGCGGACACCTCTCTCTGCGTCTGGTGCGTGTTCCACACTGGCTAGTTGCAACCACAGTCCTGTCGAGTGCCAGACCCAAGCCAGCTTGCAGACACCTCTCTCTGCGTCTAATTCGTGTTCCACCATGGCTAGTTGCAACCACAGTGCTGTCTAGTGCCAGACCCCAGCCAGCGAACACCTCTCTCTGTGTCTGGTGCGTGTTCCACCCTGGCTAGTTGCAACAACAGTACTGTCTAGTACCAGATCCCAGCCAGCTAGCGGACACCTCTATCTGCGTCTGGTGCGTGTTCCACCCTGGCTAGTTGCAACCACAGTACTGTCTAGTGCCAGACCCCAGCCAGCTAGCGGACACATCTCTCTGCGTCTTGTGCGCGTTCCACCCTGGCTAGTTGCAACCACAGTACTGTCTAGTGCCAGATCCCAGCCAGCTAGCGGACACCTCTCTCTGCGTCTGGTGCGTGTTCCACCCTGGCTAGTTGCAACCACAGTACTGTCTAGTGCCAGACCTATGCCAGATAGCGGACACTTCTCTCTGTGTCTGGTGCGTGTTCCACCCTTGCTAGTTGCAACCACAGTACTGTATAGTGCCAGGGCCCAGCCAGCTAGTGGACACCTCTCTCTGCGTCTGGTGCGTGTTCCACCCTGACTAGCTGCAACCTTAATACTGTCGAGTGCCAGACCCCAGCCAGCTAGCGGACACCTCTCTCTACGTCTGGTGCGCGTCCCACCCTGGCTAGCTGCAACCACAGTACTGTCGAGTGCCAGACCCCAGCCAGCTAGCGGACACCTCTCTCTGCGTCTGGTGCGTGTTCCACCCTGGCTAGTTGCAACCACAGTACTGTCTAGTGCCAGACCCCAGCCAGCTAGCGGACACCTCCCTCTGCGTCTGATGCGTGTTCCACCTTTGCTAGTTGAAACCAAAGAACTGTCTAGTACCAGACCCCAGCCACCTAGCGGACACCTCTCTCTGCGTCTTGAGCGTGTTCCACCCTGGCTTGTTGCAACCACAGTACTGTCTAGTGCCAGACCCCAGCCAGCTAGCGGACACCTCTCTCTGCGTCTGGTGCGTGTTCCACCCATGGTAGTTACAACCACAGTGCTGTCTAGTGCCAGACTCCAGCCAGCGAACACCTCTCTCATCGTCTGGTGTGTGTTCCACCCTGGCTAGTTGCAACCGCAATACTGTCGAGTGCCAGACCCCAGCCAGCTGGCGGACACCTCTCTCTGTGTCTGGTGTGTGTTCCACCCTGGCTAGTTGCAACCACAGTACTGTCGAGTGCCAGACCCCAGCCAGCTAGCAGACACCTCTCTCTGCGTCTGATGCGTGTTCCACCCTGGCTAGTTGGAACCACAGTGCTGTTTAGTGCCAGACCCCAGCTAGCGGACACCTCTCTCTGCGTCATGTGTGTGTTCCACCCTGGCTAGTTGCAACCACAGTGCTGTCTAGTGCCAGACCCTAGCCAGCGGACTTCTCTCTCTGCGTCTGGTGCGTGTTCCACCCTGGCTAGTTGCAACTACAGTGCTGTCTAGTGCCAGACCCCAGCCAGCGAACACCTCTCTCTGCGTCTGGTGCGTGTTCCATCCTGGCTAGTTGCAACCACAGTACTGTCTAGTACCAGACCCAAGCCAGCTAGCGGACACCTCTCTCTGCGTCTGGTGCGTGTTACACCCTGGCTAGTTGGAACCACAGTGCTGTTTAGTGCCAGACCCCAGCCAGCGAACACCTCTCTCATCGTCTTGTGTGTGTTCCACCCTGGCTAGTTGCAACCGCAATACTGTCGAGTGCCAGACCCCAGCCAGCTGGCGGACACCTCTCTCTGTGTCTGGTGTGTGTTCCACCCTGGCTAGTTGCAACTACAGTACTGTCTAGTGCCAGACCCCAGCCAGCTAGCAGACACCTCTCTCTGCGTCTGGTGCGTGTTCCACCCTGGCTAGCTGCAACCACAGTACTCTCTATTGCCAGACCCCAGCCAGCTAGCGAACACCTCTCTCTGCGTCTGGTGCGTGTTCCACCCTGGCTAGTTTCAACCACAATACTGTCGAGTGCCAGACCCCAGCCAGCTGGCGGACACTTCTCTCTGCGTCTGGTGCGTGTTCCACCCTGGCTAGTTGTAACAACAGTACTTTCTAGTGCCAGACCCCAGCCAGCTAGCGGACACCTCTCTCTGCGTCTGGTGCGTGTTCCACCCTGGCTAGTTGCAACCACAATACTGTCGAGTGCCAGACCCAAGCCAGCTAGCGGACACCTCTCTCTGCGTCTGGTGCGTGTTCCACCCTGGCTAGTTGCAACCACAGTACTGTCTAGTGCCAGACCCCAGCCAGCTAGCAGACACCTCTCTCTGCGTCTGGTGCGTGTTCCACCCTGGCTAGTTGCAACCACAATACTGTCGAGTGCCAGACCCCAGCCAGATAGCGGGCACCTCTCTCTGCGTCTGGTGCGCGTTCCACCCTGGCTAGCTGCAACCTTAATACTGTCGAGTGCCAGACCCCAGCCAGCTAGCAGACACCTCTCTCTGCGTCTGGTGTGTGTTCCACCCTGGCTAGTTGCAACCACAGTACTGTCTAGTGACAGACCCCAGCCAGCGGACTTCTCTCTCTGCGTCTTGTGCGTGTTCCACCCTGGCTAGCTGCAACCACAGTGCTGTCTTGTGCCAGACCCCAGCAAGCGAACACCTCTCTCTGCGTCTGGTGCGTGTTCCACCCTGGCTAGTTGCAACCGCAATACTGTCGAGTGCCAGACCCCAGCCAGCTGGCGGACTCCTCTCTCTGCGTCTGGTGTGTGTTCCACCCTGGCTAGTTGCAACCCCAGTACTGTCTTGTGCCAGACCCCAGCCAGCTAGCAGACACCTCTCTCTTTGCGTCTGGTGCGTGTTCCACCCTGGCAAGTTGCAACCACAATACTGTCGAGTGCCAGACCGCAGCCAGATAGCGGACACCTCTCTCTGCGTCTGGTGCGCGTTCCACCCTGGCTAGTTGCAACCACAGTGCTGTCTAGTGCCAGACCCCAGCCAGCGGACTTCTCTCTCTGCGTCTGTTGCGTGTTCCACCCTGGCTAGTTGCAACCACAGTGCTGTCTAGTGCCAGACCCCAGCCAGCGAACACCTCTCTCTGCGTCTGGTGCATGTACCACCCTGGCTAGTTGCAACCACAGTACTGTCGAGTGCCAGACCCCAGCCAGCTAGCGGACACCTCTCTCTGCGTCTGGTGCGTGTTCCACCCTGGCTAGTTGCAACCACAGTGCATTCCAGTGCCAGACCCCAGCCAGCGGACTTCTCTCTCTGCGTCTGGTGCGTGTTCCACCCTGGCTAGTTTCAACCATAGTGCTGTCTAGTGCCAGACCCCAGCCAGCGAACACCTCTCTCTGCGTCTGGTGCGTGTTCCACCCTGGCTAGTTGCAACCACAGTACTGTCGAGTGCCAGACCCCAGCCAGCTAGCGGACACCTCTCTCTGCGTCTTTTGCGCGTTCCACCCTGGCTAGTTGCAACCACAATACTGTCGAGTGCCAGACCTCAGCCAGCTAGCGGACACCTCTCTCTGCGTCATGTGTGTGTTCCACCCTGGCTAGTTTCAACCACAGTGCTGTCTAGTGCCAGACCCTAGCCAGCGGACTTCTCTCTCTGCGTCTGGTGCGTGTTCCACCCTGGCTAATTGCAACTACAGTGCTGTCTAGTGCCAGACCCCAGCCAGCGAACACCTCTCTCTGCGTCTGGTGCGTGTTCCATCCTGGCTAGTTGCAACCACAGTACTGTCTAGTACCAGACCCCAGCCAGCTAGCGGACACCTCTCTCTGCGTCTGGTGCGTGTTCCACCCTGGCTAGTTGCAACCACAGTACTGTCTAGTGCTAGACCCCAGCCAGCTAGCGGACACATCTCGCTGCGTCTTGTGCGCGTTCCACCCTGGCTAGTTGCAACCACAGTACTGTCTAGTGCCAGACCCCAGCCAGCTAGCGGACACCTCTCTCTGCGTCTGGTGCGTGTTCCGCCCTGGCTACTTGCAACCACAGTAATGTCTAGTGCCAGACCCCAGCCAGCTAGCGGACACATCTCTCTGCGTCTGTTGCGTGTTCCACCCTGGCTAGTTGCAACCACAGTGCTGTCTAGTGTCAGACCCCAGCCGGCGAACACCTCTCTCTGCGTCTGGTGCGTGTACGACCCTGGCTAGTTGCAACCACAGTACTGTCGAATGCCAGACCCCAGCCAGCTAGCGGACACCTCTCTCTGCGTCTGGTGCGTGTTCCACCCTGGCTAGTTGCAACCACAGTGCATTTCAGTGCCAGACCCCAGCCAGCGGACTTCTCTCTCTGCGTCTGGTGCGTGTTCCACCCTGGCTAGTTGCAACCACAGTGCTGTCTAGTGCCAGACCCCAGCCAGCGAACACCTCTCTCTGCGTCTGGTGCGTGTTCCACCCTGGCTAGTTGCAACCACAGTACTGTCGAGTGCCAGACCCCAGCCAGCTAGCGGACACATCTCTCTGCGTCTGGTGCGTGTTCCACCCTGGCTAGTTGCAACCACAATACTGTCGAGTGCCAGACCCCAGCCAGATAGCGGACACCTCTCTCTGCGTCTGGTGCGCGTTCCACCCTGGCTAGTTGCAACCACAGTGCTGTCTAGTGCCAGACCCCAGCCAGCGGACTTCTCTCTCTGCGTCTGTTGCGTGTTCCTCCCTGGCTAGTTGCAACCACAGTGCTGTCTAGTGCCAGACCCCAGCCAGCGAACACCTCTCTCTGCGTCTGGTGCGTGTACCACCCTGGCTAGTTGCAACCACAGTACTGTCGAGTGCCAGACCCCAGCCAGCTAGCGGACACCTCTCTCTGCGTCTGGTGCGTGTTCCACCCTGGATTGTTGCAACCACAGTGCATTCCAGTGCCAGACCCCAGCCAGCGGACATCTCTCTCTGCGTCTGGTGCGTGTTCCACCCTGGCTAGTTGCAACCACAGTGCTGTCGAGTGCCAGACCCCAGCCAGCTAGCGGACACCTCTCTCTGCGTCTTTTGCGCGTTCCACCCTGGCTAGTTGCAACCACAATACTGTCGAGTGCCAGACCTCAGCCAGCTAGCGGACACCTCTCTCTGCGTCATGTGTGTGTTCCACCCTGGCTAGTTGCAACCACAGTGCTGTCTAGTGCCAGACCCTAGCCAGCGGACTTCTCTCTCTGCGTCTGGTGCGTGTTCCACCCTGGCAAGTTGCACTTACAGTGCTGTCTAGTGCCAGACCCCAGCCAGCGAACACCTCTCTCTGAGTCTGGTGCGTGTTCCATCCTGGCTAGTTGCAACCACAGTACTGTCTAGCACCAGACCCCAGCCAGCTAGCGGACACCTCTCTCTGCGTCTGGTGCGTGTTCCACCCTGGCTAGTTGCAACCACAGTACTGTCTAGTGCTAGACCCCAGCCAGCTAGCGGACACATCTCTCTGCGTCTTGTGCGCGTTCCACCCTGGCTAGTTGCAACCACAGTACTGTCTAGTGCCAGACCCTAGCCAGCCAGCGGACACCTCTCTCTGCGTCATGTGTGTGTTCCACCCTGGCTAGTTGCAACCACAGTGCTGTCTAGCGCCAGACCCCAGCCAGCGAACACCTCTCTCTGCGTCTGGTGCGTGTTTCACCCTGGCTAGTTGCAACCACAGTACTGTCTAGTACCAGACCCCAGCCAGCTAGCGGACACCTCTCTCTGCGTCTGGTGCGTGTTCCGCCCTGGCTACTTGCAACCACAGTACTGTCTAGTGCCAGACCCCAGCCAGCTAGCGGACACATCTCTCTGCGTCTGGTGCGTGTTCCACCCTGGCTAGTTGCACTTACAGTGCTGTCTAGTGCCAGACCCCAGCCAGCGAACACCTCTCTCTGAGTCTGGTGCGTGTTCCATCCTGGCTAGTTGCAACCACAGTACTGTCTAGTACCAGACCCCAGCCAGCTAGCGGACACCTCTCTCTGCGTCTGGTGCGTGTTCCACCCTGGCTAGTTGCAACCACAGTACTGTCTAGTACCAGACCCCAGCCAGCTAGCGGACACATCTCTCTGCGTCTGGTGCGTGTTCCACCCTGGCTAGTTGCAACCACAATACTGTCGAGTGCCAGACCCCAGCCAGATAGCGGACACCTCTCTCTGCGTCTGGTGCGTGTTCCACCCTGGCTAGTTGCAACCACAGTGCTGTCTAGCGCCAGACCCCAGCCAGCGAACACCTCTCTCTGCGTCTGGTGCGTGTTTCACCCTGGCTAGTTGCAACCACAGTACTGTCTAGTACCAGACCCCAGCCAGCTAGCGGACACCTCTCTCTGCGTCTGGTGCGTGTTCCACCCTGGCTAGTTGCAACCACAATACTGTCGAGTGCCAGACCCCAGCCAGATAGCGGACACCTCTCTCTGCGTCTGGTGCGTGTTCCACCCTGGCTAGTTGCAACCACAGTGCTGTCTAGCGCCAGACCCCAGCCAGCGAACACCTCTCTCTGCGTCTGGTGCGTGTTCCATCCTGGCTAGTTGCAACCACAGTACCGTCTAGTGCCAGACCCCAGCCAGCTAGCGGACACCTCTCTCTGCGTCTGGTGCGTGTTCCGCCCTGGCTAGTTGCAACCACAGTACTGTCGAGTGCCAGACCCCAGCCAGCTAGCGGACACCTCTCTCTGCGTCTGGTGCGTGTTCCACCCTGGCTAGTTGCAACCACAGTACCGTCGAGTGCCAGACCCCAGCCAGATAGCGGACACCTCTCTCTGCGTCTGGTGCGTGTTCCGCCCTGGCTAGTTGCAACCACAGTACTGTCTAGTACCAGACCCCAGCCAGCTAGCGGACACCTCTCTCTGCGTCTGGTGCGTGTTCCGCCCTGGCTAGTTGCAACCACAGTACTGTCTAGTGCCAGACCCCAGCCAGCTAGCGGACACCTCTCTCTGCGTCTGGTGCGTGTTCCGCCCTGGCTAGTTGCAACCACAGTACTGTCTAGTACCAGACCCCAGCCAGCTAGCGGACACATCTCTCTGCGTCTGGTGCGTGTTCCACCCTGGCTAGTTGCAACCACAGTACCGTCGAGTGCCAGACCCCAGCCAGATAGCGGACACCTCTCTCTGCGTCTGGTGCGTGTTCCGCCCTGGCTAGTTGCAACCACAGTACTGTCTAGTACCAGACCCCAGCCAGCTAGCGGACACCTCTCTCTGCGTCTGGTGCGTGTTCCGCCCTGGCTAGTTGCAACCACAGTACCGTCTAGTGCCAGACCCCAGCCAGCTAGCGGACACCTCTCTCTGCGTCTGGTGCGTGTTCCGCCCTGGCTACTTGCAACCACAGTACTGTCTAGTGCCAGACCCCAGCCAGCTAGCGGACACATCTCTCTGCGTCTTGTGCGTGTTCCACCCTGGCTAGTTGCAACCACAGTACTGTCTAGTGCCAGACCCCAGCCAGCTAGCGGACACCTCTCTCTGCGTCTGGTGCGTGTTCCACCCTGGCTAGTTGCAACCACAGTACTGTCTAGTGCCAGACCCCAGCCAGCTAGCGGACACCTCTCTCTGCGTCTGGTGCGTGTTCCACCCTGGTTAGTTGCAACCACAGTACTGTCTAGTGCCTGACCCCAGACAGAAAGCGGTCACTTCTTTCCGTGTCATTAGCTTGTGTCAAGTAAGATTGATTCAGCCCACAAAAGGACTGCAGATACAAGTCTTTGGGTCGCGTCCCTCTCATGGCTCCGTTATTTGCCCTTCAGTGCGCTCTTAAGTTCTATCTTATTTGTTATTATCAAACTACAAAGTCATAAGTTAAGTTTTACAAAAAAGACATCAAATATAGTCTATGGTTAGAAATTTACTTTGAGCTTTGATGAGAAAATATAAAGTAGAACTTTGGCGTGCACGGAAGGGTAAATAACGGGGCCTTGGAGGGAACGCGATCAGAAGACTTATATTTGCGGGCATTTGTGGGCTGAATCAATTTTACTTCACACAATCTGTAGGTGCGGAGAAAAGTGGCCTTAGCTGATGGGGTCTGGATTTGTAGGCTGTACTGTGGATGCAACAAGATTAGCAAAATTATTATACATTTAAAAAATTATATCACCTGGTGATTTATTTGAAGGTTTGAGTCCTATAGCTCTATATCTGGCTCTATTTTGTATCAAACTAATTTATATTTATTTTGTTAAGGTGAAGTGCATGTCAACATATGCAAAGGGTCAATTTTTTAAAACTACTCAACAAAAACCTTAAAATATATACTGTAATGTAATAACAGTTGAAAACTTACATTTTGGGAAAATATGGGGGCAATGTTCTAAATGACATTTCAAACTAAAATAACTTTTCTTGTGAGGGCTATTCTCCCAGTAAATGGTCCTTCATAACCCAATATACAAGAGCAATAAAATGCTCTTTTGAAATAATGAAAACGTAAATATGAAAACTGTAAATTGTTCATCAAATTTTAAAAGTCAAAATTAATACATTTTAAATAACTTATTAATGTGGATGTAAATAAAATACACAGTACACTAATTGTTTTAAATTTAATAACGACGAACAAGTAAACTACATATTGTTTGTAATCAAACTAAATAAGTTAGGGTATACAAAGTAAATAACAGATCATGGGTTCGTTTTTTCTTATTAGATAGATATTGTTTACAAAAACCATTTATCTAATCGTAATGAGACATTAAGAAAACTACAAATATAAAACAACGACTAGTGTACAAACAATTGACTAAAGTTATTACATTAATAATAAACTTAATTTATTGTTAGGCAACTATACTAACCAAATACATTTTCCTTCCAACTCACACCAAAGCATCTTAAGGAGTTAGACTGATTTTATTTTATTTAAGACAATACAGCTCACTTTTTATTGAGAGAAGCAATAGACAATAGACCTTTGTTTAAAACATTTAATTTAAAATACACGATTTCATTAAAAATAAAATAAATAGGTTTACATCGTTTATATAATCAAATCAAATAATTTAGATGGCACACATTAAAACACAGAACATGAACAATTTTCTTATTAAAAAGTTACACTGTCAAAAAGTTCTTATTATTTATAATTATACACATGTGATCATAATGGGTCATTACAAAGCTATAAACGAGTTCGCACGCAGCACGCTGACGTGAGGGAAGTGAATTTCCACATAAAAACTTTTAAATTTTAAAATTAGTGTAAAAACATACTTGTATTCCAATTTTTATTGAAATCTGAAAACATTGATTTTTTGGCTATTCTGATGCTCCTGGTTTCATTTACCCGCAAAGCTGGGAATACAATTTTGCGTATTATAATGTTAGGAGAAGGCCCAGCCAGGCTTGAAAGTAGGCGTGAGGTTGCTGGGGATGATAAAAGTACTCTAACAAAGGAGTAGCAGGCTTTTCTGGTGTAAACCCCCCATAAGACAAGTACTGTGTTTAGTCGAAACACATTTTATTTAATAACTCGGTAAATATTTATGCATATTTATGTGAGAGAGGGCTTAACACTTTTGTCTCACTAATTCCCATCTTTGTACATGCATTAATTTTACATTTGGGGCTTTTTAGACCCTTTTTGGGCCCAAAAACTCGAAATTTGGAAGTTTAATCCCCAAAAAAGGGGGTTGGAGTGTTCCGATTGTTTTGCCCAACGAACTTGTCCAACTGATTTCAGAAAGGAACGTCCCTACCAAATTTGAAGTTAATCGGACCAAAATTGCGACCGCTAGAGTGCAAACACACACACACATATATATATATATATATATATATATATCAAATTTTGAACGACCCCCCAAAACGTGTTCAGGGGGTCACGTTAGGAACTTCTATGGTGGTCTTGGGCTTAAGTTTCACCGTGCGGGTCATGCTAATAGTTCACTTGCCAAAGGAAATTCACTAATAACAAACAACATCTATACACAATTAACATAAATTATGACATTTATAATAATAAACATTATTCATTGTTTAAAAACTATACAAACAGAAAACAAACACATTTTTCTTCCAATTCACTCAAAAGTATCGTAAGAAACTAGACTTTAATATTTGAGTTGAAAAATACAGCTCACGTTTAAATGAGAGAAGCAATAAACCTTGGTTATTGACATTTGATTTAAAATGTACAAAATAAGATGAATTGTTTTGAAAGCTTGGTAAAAGAAGAAGATATTGTTAAGTCCAGATTAGCAACTGAACACAATAACCCCGACTATGTCATAACAAATTTTAAAATAGTTTGAGTAAAATATGTTACTTCTTAATTCATCGTTAAACCGATAATTTCATTTTACAAGATTTTGGGAGCATTCTATTCGCTATATATATTCATTAAATGTGTTTATAAATCATTTCATTTCACATGGTGACTTTGTAAAGTTGACATAAACAAAACTTTACTTCGTTTTCTCTTGTTTAAGTTATGTTAACATTGGCTTTTACTGACAGTTTTAGCTACTGTATTCATTAATATAAAATTCTAATATTGATGTGTCAAGTAGCTAATAATAATATCTTAATCTATTGGCATTTTCAAAGTGATGTAAAGATTTGAATCTCTCATTATAGTTATAACGTGTATCTCGTACCTCGTACCTATGTAGTCGTTCCGCAGACCCTCTTTACAGGGCAAAGGTCCAGTCATTTCCTTGTAGCTAGTGGAAAAAGTCGCCTCCGGCCAGTCAAAGATATTAGCGAATGTGTCAGGAACAACAGAGAGGAGAGAGTTTGAACTGATGAACTTGAACTTGACACCAGTGTTTAATTTTCAAGCAACAAATTTGTATACTGTCTCAACTAAGGAAATATAAAACCAAATCTTATTTTCAATTACATAAATGTTCAAGACTTTTCCAAAAAGTGTTGAATATGATAAGTCTCTGTCAATAGGTCTATTGTGAGAATAGACGGGATTCCTATTTTATGACCTGTCAACTTTACTCAGTTTATAGCACACTGATCTTTTACATTTAATCTGAAACTAATTCACCTGTAAACAGGATAATCCTCACTCGGCCAGTAGACGGCACGTTTCTTCTTCGATGTCCTTAACCAACAAGATAACGTAAAACTTAAATAAGAACCACACGAATAGCGTGTGCACCCCAGGTCGAGAAGCAAGACACTGATGGCCGAGTGATGAAGATAAAAAGAACCTAGAAAAAATTATACAACTGCGCAAGCGCGGGCCTTTGTCAAACGCAGGAATTTTTAGCCAACCACGAGTTTGGCTGGGGTTCGTTGCATACTCTTGACTTGGCTAGGTGTTGAGGATTCCCAGCTAGTTTGCGCCATGCTATAACCAGTGGGGTTGTCACATGAACAACTGGGGAAGTGAAAAACTCCAGATTTCTTGAGTATTCAACCGTCACCAATATGATCTGGGGGTTAACTATTACGTCATTGATCTACAAACACTTGCTTGACTTGTGGTGCCAACATGTCCCGTGTGGATAACCCCCGGAATATAGCTTTAACAGTTTTTACATTATACCACTAGAGGAGGAGCCAAGCAAGCATGTCTTGTCCTGCATATACCCCTAGAATACTAGTGTATACCGCATTTGACATGCGGTAACAACAAGAATCCTGCTATGCCAGAAATTACATGCAATCTAGGGCTGTTTTTTCTCAGTGATTTTCTACTTTCGTTTCGTCTTGCGTCTTCACGCACGCAGTTGAAGCATGCTGCATCAGTGTCCACATATACGCTTTAATACATGATTCACGCAGCACATTTTGAAGTCAATTTGTAAAAGGCGAATATGTACGTAAAGTGCGTATTGTAAATGTAATTATGGATCGTGACGCTCTAGCAGTTGCAGGTGCTAATGTTGCTTGTTTATTAATATCAAAAGCGCGTATAGGTAAAAGAAAACTTCGTTCTTCGTTCTTCGGATGAAAGACTACTTTAAAACAAGAAAATTTTCAATCTTAAATGATTTGGAGCTAAATGAAAAACTCTTTATTTAAAAATTTCACTAGAATTTCACAGAGAGGATTGTTATTGCTTTTATGAACTAGTTGGACCCAAAATAGAAAAAAGTGAGAGAATAAATACCTTCAAAAACCAAGTAAGCAATTTGTCTTACACTAAGAGGTTGATTATCAGATGCCATCACTACAAATTTAATAACCAAGTGTAGTTAGTTATATCAACTCTAAGCAGCACGGTAAGACGCAAGAATATCCAGTTCTGGATCTGCTTGCTTTGCAGCATGCGATTCAGAAACTAGACGGTTTTCTCGGAAAACAAGCTGGCTTCTCCGCATGCGTCTCGTGCTCTAGAGCATGCGCTGTGCAGCATGCGTCAAGCGCACGTAAAATCGCAAAAGTGTGGACATAGCATATGCGATTTTGTGGCTACACCCCGGAAAATAGGAAGATCGGAAACCAGAAAATCACTACGAACTGTTAGGACCGATATGGTTAAACCACAGACATACGATTTTAAAAGGTTAATACATTTGTTTCTCTGTGGTTAAACCGTTACGGCCATTGAAGAGGATTGCGGGTCAGCTCCTTCCCATGCGGGGAAGTCCAGAACTATGAATGGAGGTAATCTTTGTTGCAATGTTCAAGGAAAACACACTAAAATATACAATTAACGACAATGTTTGTATTTAAACTTCATCTGGCTGAATATAGTGTAGCCTAAATTCTTGTTTGGAAATTTTAGTAATACCATACAGTGAAGTATATACAATTATTTAACGTTTATAGTTAATTTCCAATATGGTGGCGAAAGCTCAAGTCACACATTGAGAGACCAGAAGGTCTAGCACAATTTACAAAAATACATTTATGCTTGCAATTTCATTATTAATTTTGGCCTATTACAATTTTAATTGCATGATAACGCATAATTTATCGTAGTAGGATGTCAAAAATAACTCCTTCCCCAGTCCCCGTGCCATCGTGGTGTTTAGACCACAAAACTACTGTAATATTATGGATTAACATCCCTGTCCTCAAAACTAAAAGATTAGTTACATTGAAATTTGTCATAATCTGTAGCAATATTTAAGCTACGGTCTAAACTTTTAAAGCTCTTAAATTCGTATGCAATAACTAAGAAACCAATTACAAAAATAAAACTGTTTATGTAGTATAATTAAATTTGTAGTTACTCTTATGTTGAAGACTGTGCGTATTACAATTTGCTCGACTAATTTCCATTCTGACAACTTCCGGGCTCGTGTGCGACACGCGTTGTGACGCAGATTTCACGTGGGTTTTTCAGACCCGTTTCCATTAGGACAAACATGACGCGTCACTTGTAACCTGATGTGCCGGGACCTTTTCCAATACCTCGCTGGAACGTGTCGTGGCGTTTTTTGGCGGCCTAGTGATGTATATGTAGTACATATTTACGATTTGACCATTCTTTCTAATATAGATTTTGTTTTTAATTGTGAATGTAATTAATTTAGAAACAAATACCTATATAAATACATGAAACTAAATGGTTTTAAAAACATAGAGTACACTTGTTAATTTGTTTAAAAGGTAAACTAAAGATTATTTTATGTACGTAATAAATAAATACATTTCTACTCTGCATGTATATCTAACATTAAACTGTACTATGTCTATGTACCATGCATGGAAAAAAACAACAGATTTTATATTTAATATAGAAAGTTTACAATATTTAAGCCAGTACACGTCTTTGAGGAAACCAGTAAACTATAGTCATGGTTAGTTGACAGTTTTTGTACTGTAATATAACACTTTAATTCAAAAATAATTAAACAAGTTTACTATTGTACGATTAGGATTAGACGCACCTAATATGAATGAAAGTAAAATTAATTATTGTCCCGTTTCAAAGAATTATGATTGAACCACTGTTAATAAAAGAATAACAGTTGATATTTCAATTGCTGGCGACGTAATTTCCATCCGGCCAAGTGGTTTTGGGCTATATTAGGACAATGTTGCACCGGGGACAGGTTGCAGGCCGTTTCCATTAACGGTTTCCATTAATGTGACAGTAACATGCCCGGGGCAAAACTGTCCGGGACAGGTTTGAGTCGTCTCTTGCGGCGAAACCTGCCCCGCGTGGTGTATCCATTCGAACAACTCGCGGTAACATGTCACTGTCTCTTGCGAAGACTCATGTTGCGACGCGTTTCTGTCCGAATGGAAACGGGGCTTAAGACTGCCTATTGGTCATGATACTCGAGGCTGATTTGTACTGTAGAATACTTCTTATAAAATAAAATAATTTCAATTGACTTTGCCCAGTAATCCCATCATTTAAAACATAAGAACGTGTCATTCACGATTTGAATCTACTACAATATACCACAATCACGATGCCAATGAATAACAGCGAATGAAACCGTCTTCCACAATCATCATCATCCTCCCACAATAAAGATTTACATTCGAGAATCTTCACGATGAAGGTTCGCAAGGAAATTCTACCTTCATTGACCACGATTCGCCGTTCGAAATCAATGTTGTAGAATGTAAAGTCTGATTGTTGCGCATAGATCTAACCTGCATTGGTACGAAGAACCCGAGCGTAAAAAGTATCAGGATTCTGGAAGTTAACCCTGATAGCGAAAGATGAATCCTGATCATTGATAATCATCGGAGAGGGTATATATAAATGTTTAAACGTGGTCTGTGATTTGGAGGATTACTACTAATTGTTGTAATTAGATCATTTCGAAATATATGTCCCCATTGAGAGTACCGATTGAGGAAAGATGTGGATATAATCCTGGAAGTCAGGTCCTTATATTATTAATAATAACTGTCACCAATCCCCTTCACGGAAACGATCTTCCAGCGGGAAGTTGCTGATATTTGTTATCTTCTTGTAGGCACTGATTATCTCAGGACGTGGAAATGATAAATTACTTATTTAAAATTCCAAGAAACGACTGAAGTAGTCTAAAACTAAAAATCGCCCACTTAATCGACTTCATGTATGATATTTAACTTTTACTTTAATACAAAATTAGTAAGATAATGTATGACAATTGTTTCAAAAAACAAAGAGCCTAATATCCGATATGTCTATAGAAGATACAAAGAAACTCAAATTAATTAAATACCCCAGTCGCAGCAAACCTGCGTACTCAGCGAATTTCCAATGCATAATATATGTCTTAGTACCACATAAAGCCGCATCCCAAGTTTCATAAAAATATATTCACAAATAAGCTACATATACAATTTTAATTATTCTCCATAATAATAACATTGGGGATGAGTACGTAGGTTTGCTGCAACAAGAAAGATCAAAATGTGTTTTCTTTTGCAATTATCAACATAACTCAACCAGGTGAAGCTACATACCAAGATTTAATAATTTATGTTCATAATTAAGGGAGATATAAAACTTTACGTATTCCCCATAAGAATAACATTAGTGATGAGTATGCAGGTTTGCTGCTAAGGGGATGATAAAAAAAATCAATTTGTTGTGCAAATATCAATATACCAGTACTAGGTGAAGCCACATACCAAGTTTTATCAATATACGTTCATAAATATCGAGCTATCAAATTTTAAATATTGAAATATTGAATATTGAATAGTTTATCTTCAAAATATGTTATCCTCTCCATAAGGATAACATTGGACAACGTACTGTGTTTAGCACTTTGAATATCTCGGCAACGGTTGGACGTAGAATCATAATTTAAACACCAAAATTATTGTTTTGTAGAGCTAAACTGATTGGTAAAAGCAAATGTGAAGTTTACAGTAAAATTAATTGAGGAAAAGCTAAAAACCATTTTCCCATAAGATTAACATGGGATATTTTATGAACACGTTTTTTGGATTTTCTCCCCAACCACTTAACCTAGGTTAATGATTCAAAATACTATATTATTTGTTTTTTAAGCTCTATAAAATGGTCAAAACAAAAATTGTGGGTTTTAAACATTTCAGGGTAAAAAGTGCAAAAAACCGATTTTTGAAAACTTTTGAAACCCTATAAACCCCCTTTCCCATGGTCCGATTTTTCTGGTTATCGAACTTAGTCAGGAATGTCACTTTACACATTTGAGCCAAATTTCATCGAAATCGGACGATTTTTACTCAAGTTATCGCATTCACGGATACACACACGCACACACACACACACACACACACACGCACGCACGCACGCACGCACGCACGCACGCACGCACGCACGCACGCACGCACGCACGCACGCACGCACGCACGCACGCACGCACGCACGCACGCACGCACGCACGCACGCACGCACGCACGCACGCACGCACGCACGCACGCACGCACACACGCACGCACGCACACACACACACACACACACACACACACACACACACACACACACACACACACACACACACACACACACACACAAATATATACATAAGTATAAAAACATGAAAATAATCGTACCTCTCCCATCCTAGCGGTCTACTATTAATGCTTGTTATATTAAACTACTCCCTTAATCTGTTATTGAGTATAGTAAAATTTAACAAGTTAACAACTAAGCTCACTGTGACGGGATATTGAAGATTGCACTCATTGACTTAGTATTACCTTTTATTTTTATCAAATAGTCTATGCAATAGTGAGATATTAGCATGATCCGTGAGGTGAGGGCCCAGGCCCACCATATAAATTCCTAAACTGATCCCTGAACACTTTTCGGGGTCACTAAAACCGTATGTAGGTAGGTATGTATTTAGTATGATCATTTTTTCTCACAATTGGGAGCTTGAAACCTCGTGGAAACCTAAAACACATGGTTAGAAATGTCCATTAAACGTTATTAAAGTAGTCAATGAAACACGTTTTTGCACATATTTTTAAATATTTTCCTTTTATTTCATCCCGATGCATTTATATTGATGGTTATATTTTTTAAACATGAATTGTAACATTTTTAACTGTAATCGTGTTTTTTTTTAATATAACTATTAATATGAACTAATTGGAATATGATAACTAATATTTGAAACGTGTGCTAGAAATTAAAATTTAACTGACAATTACTGACAATTGTAATAACATTTATTGGAAATTAAACGCCCGTGGAAAGCCGCTCCGCCAGTCACAAAGTGGTGCGGCATTGGCGGGGCGCACAAAATGGTGCATCAAAAATAGTCATCGGTATTAGCCCGCTGTGCTAAAAAAAACTGATTTTGGCTAATCAAAATTGCTTAAAGCTCCGTGTTTTTTAAGATGAAACAAATGTTTGGGGTAGAAGTTTCATACAAAATAGTAAAGTTTTAAATCTAGATTCTAAAATATCTTAACATGCCCAATTTTTTCATACAAATTCAAAATTTTAAATAAAATACTGCAATTTTTACTTCAGTTAGAAATATTGTTAAACAAAAAAATAACATACATTTATGTATTTTTATATAAAAATGTTGTTTTCATTTTTAGGCACAATTTGCTTAAAAAGAAATTTGTATACTTTTCAATTGAGAAATTAGTTTTATTTTCAATATTTCGTCATTATTTTAAAAAAGGGAAAACAATTTCCGATCTTTTTTTTATTTTTGAAATACGTGAAACAGAAAGTTACGATTTTTCAGTATACACAGTACGTTGTCTAATACACATTTTGGATATTTGCGATATCTCTTGAACCACTAAAAAATAAACGGATGATTCAAAATGCTATGCTATGTATTTCGTTATGCTATTTTTCATAATGAAGGCATTTTTTAACTGAAAATTAATTTATTTGGCGATAAATATAATAATCTACTTTTTTGCTTTAATGTCAATGAGGTTTTGATTTGATGAGGGCGTGTTTTAACTCATAATGTAGAGAAGTCAATTTTGTTCATATTATATTTATCATAATTTATCATATTTTAGTCTATTGCCATTATTATATTTTGATATTAACATGTAAATGGCGTAGTGCTTCACGTGAGGCGTCAGCGGACGCAAGAGCTGAGGTGCAGGCGCTACGCGCGCCGCCGCCGCGCGCCGCTGAGGCTTGGTTCCTATTACTGATTGTGTGTAATACTTTTATCCGATAATATATTTGTCTAATATAAAAACTGGGTGCTTTTTATCAACATTTTACTATAATTTTATAAGAGCAAATTTTTAGAGTCACTTTTAAGACTTTTGTATTACTTCGTCTAAATCCAGTGATAGATAAATAAATTATCTATAAGACACTTATTTGTCGATCCTTCCCTCATGGATCAAATAGTAGGTACAAATTATCAATACATTTGTATGCAATTTTGTTTCATATTTTCAATACTAAATACATGTATAGTCTCGTTTGTTGCTTTGTGTACTAAATTAGTTTACTTTGAATTTCACGCAATTATCTTAGAATTTAGTAGCAGTTAATGACATTTTATAATTGTAATTACACTTTTACAAATACCAAATAATTTACGATCAAACTTGCTTGGTAGTTTTTGATGAAAAATAAAAAGGTAAAACGCTACTTATCAAAATACTAAATACCTCGGTATTTAATTGTTTATATGTTTTGTGCAATTATATTAGTAGTGGCAAACTAGCAAAGAGGGGCATATTTTACCCCATTTTCCCCATAAGAATAACATGGGGAGCTGTTTTTGAACACTTGCCGGCTCCCGGCCTACACAAATTTCCTTGTTGGCCTATACTAATGTCCAACCCTTGCCTATATTAAATACATTTTGTTGCAAACCCAATCCGTCCCCTATATTTTTTAAAATTAATTGTTAAAATCAGGCTATAAACTAACTTTGGTGTTTATGGTCCGATTTGTTTAAAATTTGGATATGTTATTGTTGTAGGCTAGTGTATATATACACACTACTTCATTCCACAAATTCACTAAAACGCTCAGATAAACAATATTTTGTTTAACTTCGCTTTCGTTTTCCCCCATAAGAATAACATGGGGAGCTTTTTTTAACACTTGCCGGCTCCCGCCCCTGCACAAATTTCCTTGTTGGCCTATACTAATGTCCAACCCTTGCCTATATTAAATAAAACTGTCCAATCCCCAACCCTCCTCTATATTCTTTAAAATTAATTTTCAAAATCAGGCTAATAAACTAACTTTGATGTTTATGGTCCGATTTGTCTGCAATTTGGATATGTTATTGTCCTAAGCTAATGCATTAATAAATTCCACCTACATTTCCCAACTTCACTATTACAGTCAAATTAAAAAATATATTTTTAAAAATACTATATTGCCAATTGCCAACTTCTTTATTTACCGTCTGATTTGAGTGATTTTTTGATACGTTATAGCCTTAAACTATTATATGTATAATTACCATATCTAAGTTCAAAATTTAATACTTTGTATAGTTTATATATATATATATATATATATATAATTCATACAAAATTAAATTTGGTGTTTATGGTCTGAAAAATTGAAATGTATTGTATGCCTGTATTGTGAAAGTTGTAGATATTGGAGTTTGCTATTGAAATAAATAAATAAATATCCAAATTTTAAACAAATAGGACCATGAACACCAAAGTTAGTTTATAGCCTGATTTTGACAATTAATTTTAAAAAATATAGGGGACGGATAGGGTTTGCAAAAAATGTATTTAATATAGGCAAGGGTTGGACATTAGTATAGGCCAACAAGGAAATTTGTGTAGGCCGGGAGCCGGCAAGTGTTCAAAAACGGCTCCCCATGTTATTCTTATGGGGAAAATGGGGTAAAATATGCCCCTCTTTGCTAGTTTGCCACTACTTATATTAGTTACGCAAAAAGGCCCTGGCTTCCTTCTGTGTACTACTCATTTCTCCACTGGCCATGTCAGCATCACATCCAACATTCTCTCATACTAATGGGGCCAAGTGCATCCAATTGAAAATGTTTTCTCAGCAGAACTGTCTTTACTTGTTAACACTTTCGCTTCGTTAAACTTGATTAACCTCGAAAATCTGTTTAAATTTTGAGCCAAGGCACGATTCTGGGTCACCCACACGGAGTGTGATAACGTTATTTTTAAAACTGGTGTTACCTAAAGTTACAACAATTTATAGCCAAATAGTAAAATAACTTATTTTTATAATAATACTTTCCCTTGACTTCCTATTCAATAAATATAAAATCTGGCTACCGTCAGGGCCGGTTTTCTTATCAACCCATGGCTGGGGCGTTAACATTAACAACCGATCGAGCTGGTCAGAAGCTAAAGCCCTTGTCAGTTAACAGCATGTAGTTTAACAGTATTGATTTTTTGTAATTTATGCCGAAATTGATTCAATCATGTATTTTTAAATACTAACCATATTTATTGATACGTAGTAAATTAACAAATAAAAAAATTAAATTGTGTAACTAAAATTGATATTTAATAGTGTCGATGCACCTGACACCTTCGAAAGAGAGTGTTAAAGTATACGTTTCAAAAGTCATAACAATTTTACTAGTACAATATTTTTAGCCTTTTGTACACTTACACAACTTACTTCAACTAAAAAAAAATTATATTACTATAAAACTGTTCTTTTGATGAAGCAAATGTAAAGTAATATACCATTTGGGCGAGATAACAATTAAAATGTAAAGAAGATTCATAATGAGTTAAGGAATTAACTTTAGTTATTATGTACGACAGTGGTGTTATGTAATTAAATAAACAACTGTAACGTACGTAAACTTGCCCTTTAGTGGCATATTAAAATAAAAGAACTCAGCCCAACGGATGTTTTAAAAGGAAAATATATTAGGAGCTGCTATTAAATGCATGAGGTAAAACATGCATTAATTAATTCCAACTCCAGACTAATACTATTTGCTCTCCCCTTATTCCTAAAAACCAGACAATCAGCTGCAGTATTAAGAAAGAGGACAAAACTAAGATCCATAACAACCCTATATACAAATATACAGTAGAATGGTTTTGTCTCTGGGAATATGATGAATAAGTACAGGATCTTTTATATGCAAAGAATTTCACAATTAACATATATAGGATAGGACCTATGAAAGGCTATTTGACCTCCCTTTAGGCACATTTATGCCCATAGAGGTAATTTATTCATAGAAGGTAATTTTCCAGATGAAAATCTCCAAATAACTCACGATACAAAAACAGTGCAACGACATCTACGAGTTCTATTGTATCTCGTACTACTCTTTAATATAATGACATATGTTGTTTTTCAGTGAGTTTGGGATTTTGGAGTTTAATTGATACAACCTTTTTATAGGTACGCCAGGTAAAGACCTTAGCCATAAGTAAGTTTTGGTTACCTTATTTATTAAAACCCTCATTTAGGTGAAAAATCAATGTTCTGGGTTTCTGGGCCCGAAAATAGTAAAATATACCCCGGAAGTAAACGTTATGTTTCTATCACAATATAAAATAGAGCTTAAAATGTTTAGCCTTTTACATCAGCCTTGCAAAATTATTTTTTTGTTTGGTTTTAAACATGGAAATTCGCTCTTCACACGTCTTGGTGCTGCGTAGGAAGTAGTTTTTTTTTTTTTTTTTTTAATTAGAACACGATTTCTGAACTGATTCATCTCCTTTCAGTAGCGTAACTTGTAACGTACCTTTTAAAATGGTTACCAATTTATAAATGTTAAGTTAAACCGAGTGTTATTTAATTTCAACTAACGTCCATATAATACTGATTAATAAATACAAAGTTTTACATTTCAAATTTACTGAATCACATCAATTTGTGATTTGCAGTTGCATGAATATTCTACTAGAACAATAGTTTCCTACGATAATATTGTAAAACCTGTGGTAACACCATAAAACATTTACTCTTTTTAATACTAGACTTCCTCGTAAACATGTAATTATAATTTGCTAGAGGCTTGAAGGGGCCAAAGCTCCTAACCTTGCACCAATACTCTGCCTCATCCGATTTAATTACTTTTTTCATGCTGAGGAAAATAGAACATAAGTCCCTAGGAACATGCCAGTTCATAAACAAGTATACACTTAATTACATGTTTTAAAGTAAACAAATTCAGACTTTTTTATATCCCTATGTTTTTCTTATTAGGAATGTTTTACGTTATTTATCGTTTGCTGGTAACTTTTCAAACAAAAATACTGCTATTTTTTCCGAGTCCCTGGGATTGAGACTTTTAATTTGAACCGACCCCCATCATCCTGCGATTTGCCAAACTCCCACCATTTTGACATACAAATTTCACTTACAGAATTATATATAAAGATTTAACGAAATAATACTCCCGGTGGGTCAAATATAAAGCCAGATTGGAGCAACAAAACTGAGGTCTGCGAAGTTGGCCTACCCAAAACAGCATACCCACAATTTTTAATTCCCTTTGTTAGTTCCTTGTTATTTTGAAGCGTATTTGTACATTTTTATTTGCTGTTTAAATAAACAGTATAGGGTACGTTTTCACCTGTCCCCTATAAGTGTGAAAAAGACAGTTTCATAGGAATACTTTTCTAAATTACATCAATCACGTGGTTCTCATACAATTTTCACTGTGTAGAAGTCCTCACATGTGTCATATGTAGGAGTTGCCCTCGCAGGATAAACCTACGATACAAGTAATGTGTGTTATCAGTGGGTGAACTGGTCTTCGCAAGCGCTTGCAGATGCGGGGCCCTCGTAAGAAACATACACCAGGGCCGTCGCGTGGTTTGACGGCGTCCGTGGCGAGATTTTGTCAGGCGCCCCCCCACCAACTCATTCCCCTCCCAACCAACATTAAACCTATAAGGATTCAAACACAAACATACAGCAAGCGACGCGACAGCGAGCAACGCGATAATGAGCGGCACTATCAAATACATATAAACAGATGGGGTCAAACGCACAACAAGCAACGCGACTTGGAGATGGTGAGACAAGTTCCAAGCCGCGCCGCGTCTAGACGTTTGTTTCTTTGTTTGTAAATATGCGTATCCCAAGTTAGTTTTAGCACTCAAATTAGGGGCCTACAGCTCCTAAACCCAACCTGCTTTGGACAGTAAAACTTCACGCGCTAATTCACGTTACCTATTTATTTTTCGCTGCTGAGCTCCCGACAGCATTTTTGGCATTTTGGACACTGGCACAAATCACGCAACTCATCAATGCGGAATCAGTGTGATAGACTGGCAGTGGCACGAGTTGGAGGGGTGAAGGGTTGGAGGGGTACGTGAGGTAGGGTGGTAGGAGATGTGAAATCAGTGTCTCTCCCAAGACGTCAGCGTCCCAAGGTAGGGTGAAATAAAAATAGATCAGCGCAACACGGCAACGAGGTCCTCACAAGATAAGTCTACGATACAAAAAATGTGCATTATCAGTGGGTGGACTGGTCCTCGCAAGCGCTGGCAGACGTGGGGAACTCGTAAGAAACAGACACATCTTAATTTTCGTATTGAATTTGTATTTTTTGTATGTTAAACTTCTCTCCAATAGTGCCAAAACGAAATTTTCATTGTAATTATTGTTTTAAATAAATAGGTCAAATGGTCCTCGTACGATATCCACCGCGTCAAAGCCCTCGCAAGATATCAATACCTTATGTGTAGATAAGGTACACATAAGGTATCTATACCTTATGTGTAGATAAGGTGCTTTGCTGTCCTTGCAATATAAGCCTACGATACAAACAGTGTGTATTATCCGTGTGTCAACAGGTCCTCGCAAGTGCAGGCAGGTGTGGAGTCCTCGTAAGAAAAAGACACAATTTTGCTATTGGAGTGCCTTAGACATTTTTTTAGAACCTTTCCCCAAATACTGTAAAATATATCCTGATTATATTTTAATTTTTTTATCTAAACCCAATCAAGTGGTCACCGTAAGAATTCCACAGCGTCAAGGTCCTCGCAAGGTACCCTATGTACGTGCGTGTGGGTGGGTGGGTGGGTGGAGGGTGTGTGTGTGTGCGTGTTCGTGTTCGTGTTCGTGTTCGTGTTCGTGTTCGTGTTCGTGTTCGTGTTCGTGTTCGTGTTCGTGTTCGTGTTCGTGTTCGTGTTCGTGTTCGTGTTCGTGTTCGTGTTCGTGTTCGTGTTCGTGTTCGTGTTCGTGTTCGTGTTCGTGTTCGTGTTCGTGTTCGTGTTCGTGTTCGTGTTCGTGTTCGTGTTCGTGTTCGTGTTCGTGTTCGTGTTCGTGTTCGTGTTCGTGTTCGTGTTCGTGTTCGTGTTCGTGTTCGTGTTCGTGTTCGTGTTCGTGTTCGTGTGTGTGTGTGTGTGTGTGTGTGTGTGTGTGTGTGTGTGTGTGTGTGTGTGTGTGTGTGTGTGTGTGTGTGTGTGTGTGTGTGTGTGTGTGTGTGTGTATGAATTTGAACGAATAGTGTTTTGGCATCTTGGGGGCCTCAAAACGAAAAGTCATCATGGTCCCGGGCCAAGGTCTTACCATGCCACTTACGGTAATAGCTTGTTCCCTATAATTCGCCAAAAAGTACTAATGTCAGATCATTAAAGTGAAGTCTTGTTTTTATCTCTAGCATTATATTTATAAAGTATGAATTACGTAAGGCTGAGCCAGACCCACAATCCCCTAAATAACACAGAGTATGTGCTATGCCTACCCCCTCACCCTCCTTAAGTGCGTTACGTAATATGTGTATGGCCCCTGACTCACGTTCATGACTATTGGTTGTGTATGCTGCCTCTACCAAACAATTTATCAAAACGGAATGTAAGGGAGTCATCAGTGAATATGATCAGCAAAATAGTTAATCTTTGTTTCGGCAAATAGCTAATGTATTTCTAAATCCATAAATTATATATACAGTAACTATCGGAAATAAGTTTAAAGAGTTTCAGCTAATTTCCTCTATGGGAAGAAGCTATTACCATAGATAGCATGGTACGACAACCCTGAGACCATGATTACTTTTCGTTTTGAGGTCCCCGCAGATGCAAAAAATATGTAAAGCAACATATAACATAAAGTACGTTAAGCCGTTGGTCCCAGCTACTTAAGCAGTCGACAGCTCTTGACAGAGGCACTAGTGCGACCTGAAAACTCTGACAACAAACCTTGGCCAGAAGGTTACACGAACTTTACTTTAGAACGACAACAAGACAGATCGTCCCATCAGAGAGTGAGTGGGCGGGGAAGATTTGTACCGCAAAATATAGTTTTTTACATCGACTTAAAAATTAAATTTTAGTTTGCATCATTAGATTCAACTAAAAAATTATTGAAAAGAACAAATTTAGTATTTTGAATGTTTGCTCTTCTTCTATTGGTAACTGAGATACTGAATGGGCTAAACACATAGTACGTTGTCCAATGTTTTTAAGGAGGATAAGTTAAATTTTATATCTCGCTCTTTTAAAAACATAAACATAAGCAGATAAAACTTGCATACTTACTATGTGTCTTCATCTGGTACTGGTCTATTGCTATTTATATAAAACAATTTGTTGTAGTTCCCGCTGCATCATATTTGCATACTCAGCTCTAGTATTATTCTTAAGGAGGTTAAATAAAATGTTATATCTCCCTTATTTATCAATGTACTTTGACGAAACTCGGCAAGTGGCTTCATATTGTGTGACATGCATTAGAAATATACATGCATTGGAAATTCTTTGAGTACGCAAGTTTGCTTTGACGGGGTTATTTAATAATATTACTGACGGAAATGAAATATATCATATCAATAAGATACTTTGTGTACATCGTTTTTAGGTACAGTAGGCACCCCGTTAGAGTTGTGCAATGTAACTTCAATTTTTTATCAGAAGTATGTTTTGGTAATTTATTTTACACTCTTATAGAACTTTTCCTCAATGCTGTAAACGTCCCGAAGTTGGAGAGGCTGGCTGAGTGAATAATTGCACTCTTTATTTTATCTAAGTCAGCACGACTGTAGTAACCTTGAATTTTGCCCTGTTAGAATTCCTATAAACCATGGACATTTTAAAAACTAAAACATCTCGGTTGTTTTGTTATTTAGTAAATAATTTCTTAAAAATCTTAACATTATTTCAAATATTATTAAATTATTTCTTGAGGGACTTTTGCCTGGGTTATCAGAAATTTAAGAAGGGTGTTTCAGTCACTAAAAATGTAAGATAATAAAGAAGACAGTGTTATTATTATGATCGTATTGCGTATTTGTGACCTTGAACCGTAACCTAAAACGTCGCGCCGGCGCCGTGATACTGTGATGACAGTCATATCTTTTACTCGATTCTAGACAACGAATATTTTAATTATTACTCGTTGCAATGCAATGAAAGCTGTTGCCACTTGATATATTGTGAACACACATACTTTGATCAATAATAATTTTACCATTAAAAAATTAAATCCCCTTAAAAAACTAAGTTTTGTAGATTTTTTTGTTTTCTTGATCTTTTTGTAACATTTATTTACCAAATATATCATAAATTAAATTAAATGAAGGTTGTAACTAAAATGTTGGTCCTTTGACTTTGTTTAAACATCGAATCCCTTACTATATGAGATTTTCGTATAAATATTTTTGATTGAACTACATTACATAACATCCTAAAAAAGTTTCAACTTTCTCCCTTTTAGCCCAACTTTACGAATAAATTACTTTTTATTTACTAAATATAGAATATACAGTAGGGCAGAATGAACAGAATATCTTCTAAACAAGTGGTTTTCAAAAATGTCCACCCAAATCCCTTTTTTGTAGGCACTACACAATCCTTTGCTACACACAGTGGTTTTAAGAGGGGAGATACCCTCTCACCCCCCCCCCCCGCGTTAAGTGGCAACATATTTTTAATATTCTCTGTTGATCAATGCTAACTTGACCTGCATATCAAGTTTTAAAGAACTTGATCAGTAAATAAAAGAGAAGTATTAATTTTTGTATTCCCCATAAGAATAACATTGGACAACGTACTGCGTTTACTGCAAGATGACAATTTAAATTTTCTCCGCAACCAGCATTAAAATTACTAAATTATTTTGTTTTTGTAGGTCTCTTTAACGGTGATAAGTAATCTTTTTTAACATTTATTTTTTAAATTTAAAATCGGAAAAACTGAATTTTGGATGTTTTAAGTCCTATAATTTCTCAACCCGATATAGGACATATATTTTTCTATGTGGCATGGTAATACTTAAGCCCGAGACCATGATAACTTTTCATTTTGAGGCCCCTAGATGCCAAAAACGCCATTCGTTAAAATTTTGTATATATATATATATATATATATATATATATATATATATATTTATTTATTTATTTATGTGTCCGTAAGCATGATAATTCTCGTAAAAAAGGTCCGATCTTGATGAAATTTGGTACAGACCTGTAAAGTAGCATTTACTTGAACGAGTTCGAAAACCAGACGAATCGCACCATCCGAAGGGGGGGGGGTTTGGGGGGTTTTGTACCCCAAAATGGGTTTTTTGGGGTTTTCACATGTAATTTTTATTTAAATCAGATATTTAGTTATACCATTGAATTCAGCTTAAAAAACAAACAATTTGGTATTTTGATCATTGCTCTACGTAAATTGGTTACTGAGATATTGCAAGTGCTAAACACAGTAAGTTGTCTATTACGTTGTCTAATGATATTCTTATGGAGAAAAATAAATTTTATATCTCGCTTATTTATGAATATAAACTGACGAAACTTGGTATATGGCTTCATCTGGTTGTGGTTTGTTGTTGTTTCCACAAAAAACAAAATTTTCACGTATGGTTCCCGTAGTAGCAATTCTAGGTACTCGGTCCCCATGTTATTCTTATGGAGAACAATTAAAATGTTATATATCGCTTATTTATAAATGTATATGAATGAAACTTGGTATGTGACTTTACTTAGATGAGTTCTATTGATATTTGCATAAAAACCCATTATTTTATGTTCCTTGTTCCAGCAAACCTGCGTACTCATCCCTAATGTTATTCTTATGGATAATAATTAAAATTGTATTTATCGCTTATTTGTGAATATATTTTTATGAAACTTGGTATGCGGATTTATGTGGGATTAAGACATTTGAAATTCGCTGAGTACACAGGTTTGCTGCAACGGGGGTATTTTTAAATTGTCCACTACCAATAACAAATTCTATAATTATTGTTAGCCTTTACCGACCGACAAATATTTTGTACACATTAGTTATGTTCCAGGACAAACTTCAGACTGATATACTACAATTATTACAGACTGATATTATAGTTGTGAGGTACATTATGACAAGCTTCCTTTGCACTTTGGTCGCTCCATGTTACTGTTTGTATACAGCAGGGGACGGATGTCTCCCCCAACATTGTGGTTCCATTCCTGCTACTCCTTTCATTCCGGTTGCCTGCGTAAAATTCTCACGTAGAAAACGTGCCTAGCGGCCCTGTCGGGTTTCCTAATCCGCCAATCTAACATCAACACATTAGTTATGGAACTGATCGATTATGGAGGCAGCAGACAGCGGCGTCGCGTCGCACAGTGAGAACAGTTTAGACTATGCCAGCGCTACCTGTCGGGAAAGCTTGGAACTACTGCAGCGGTATACTCTGCAACTCGCTACAGAACGTTGTTCCGTGCTAAATTCATAGTTTGAAACAAACCGCTCAGAAACGTGTATATTTCTATGAGGTTTATGGAAGCATCATGATATTACGGTTATTGTTAGGAGAAAACCATATACTTCAAAAACTAAAAATTTGATATTTCTGGTAGTTTAAATCCGCCTTAAGGAAACCGTATCCTATTTTTTCAAAATCTTCTACGTTCTAACCTTTTTTTCAATTTTGTTGATTTCAACGTCAGAGTATTTTGTAGAGGACATAAAAGATTTTAAGGGAAGGTGGCCCAAACCCCTTAACTTGTGTGGTCATCCCGGGGATCAAACCCGTGACCCCTTGAACCGAAGTCCAAGACGCTAACTGTTAGGCCAGTGAGAGACTTTGACCTTTTATACATAGTTTTCAGGGTTTTATTTATTTACTGGAATTTACGCACATTGTTAAATGTTCTAATAAAATCATAGATTGACAGTTTTTGTTGTACAATTTCTTGTAGTCGTGTATGTTGCGAAGTTCAAGTGTGTAGTAAAATCAAAAATTCCTCTAAAGTTAGACATGACGACAGGCAGTAGTTTAGGTGAACCAAGGCTAGATAAGGTTAGGAAAATCCTTTTGGAAATTATAGTTTATCTCTTATGGTAAGTATTATGCTGAAGTGAATAACTGGAGTTAATTGTAATTTAATGAAATACGAAAACCCAGACATGAAGAGGTATTAGTTAAGGGGATCCTCCCCTTTCAACAGCATTTGTTGGTATCTTTTTGCCAATTTTTAGTTTATTATTACCAAGAACATGTTCTTATTAGACATTTTATATAAGTATGGTTGAAGCCATTCTGAGCATTATTTCTTGTATTTTAGTACGTTTTAGCGAATTTCCCCTATAGGGAAGAAGCTATTACCGTAGGTGGCATGGTAAGCCTTAAGCCCGAGACTATGATAACTTTTTGTTTTGAGGTCCCCAGATGCCAAAAACACTATTCGTTCAAATTTATATATATGTATATATGTGATTTTATTATATGTGCGTAAATTCCAGTAAATAAATAAAACCCTGAAAACTATGTATAAAAGGTCAAAGTCTCTCACTGGCCTAACAGTTAGCGTCTTGGACTTCGGTTCAAGGGGTCACGGGTTTGATCCCCGGGATGACCACACAAGTTAAGGGGTTTGGGCCACCTTCCCTTAAAATCTTTTATGTCCTCTACAAAATACTCTGACGTTGAAATCAACAAAATTGAAAAAAAGGTTAGAACGTAGAAGATGTTGGAAAAATAGGATACGGTTTCCTTAAGGCGGATTTAAACTACCAGAAATGTCAAATTTATAGTTTCTGAAGTATATGGTTTTCTTCTAACAATAACCGCAATATCATGATGCTTCCATAAACCTCATAGAAATATATACGTTTCTGAGCGGTTTGTTTATATATATATATATATATATGTATGTCCGTTACCGCGATAACTTTTGAAAGAAACTCCCGATTTTGATTAAATTTGGCACAAATGTGGAGAGTAACATTTATGTCTTTAAGTTCGAAAACCAGATCGATCGGTCTATGGGAAGGGGGTTTTATGGGGGTTAAAAATTTTTCAAAAATAAGTTTTTTGAACTTTTTTCCCTAAAATAAAAAAAACTAGATATTTTGTTGTAGCCATTTTATTGAGCTTAAAAAAATAGCATTTTGAATCATTAGGCTATGTTAAGTGGTTGTGAAGAAAAGTTAAAAAACACGTTCATCAAATTTCCCATGTTAATCTTATGGGAATACGGTTTTTATATTTTCCTCAGATAATTTGACTAAAAACTCCACATTTATTTCTACCAATAAGTTTAGCTCCACAAAAAAATCATTTTGGTGTTTTAATTGTTGTTTTACGTCCAACCGTTGCAGTGATATTCAAAGTGCTAAACACAGTACGTTGTCCAATGTTATCTTTATGGAGAATAAATAAAAGTTGATATCTCGATTATTTATGTATGTATATTGATGAAACTCGGTATGTGGCTTCAACTAGCTGTGGTATATTTATATTTTCACAAAAAAATTGTTTTTGTTGATTTTTCCCTGTAGCAGAAAACCTGCATACTCGGCCCTATGTTATTCATATGGAGAATAAGTAAATTTTATATCTCCCTTAGTTATGAACCTAAATTAATAAAACTTGGTATTTAGCTTCACCTAGTTGAGTTATATTGATAATAGCAAAAAAAATTATTATCGTCCTCGTTGCAGCAAACCTGCGTACTCAATTCTAATGTTGTTATTATTATGGAGAATAAATAAAATGCTATGTATCACTTATTAATGAATGCATTTTTGTGAAACTTGGTAAGTGGCTCTAGGTAGTAGGGGGACCCATATATATGCATTGGAAATTCGCTGAGTACCCAGGTTTGCTGCGACGGGGGTGTTGAGTCCTAGCACGATTTGAGAAATCTTGGTATTTTTCGAATCAACAGGATAGCTCCTAAAACGATGCTCGTTGGGGAAAACTCTACGCAAACTTTAAACGTAATATGCCGCAGAATAAATTGTCAACATTTTTTACCATACAAACTTTTCGAATAGCGTAGGAACCAGAAAATAGAACCTTGCAATTTTTACCACTTCATCTTGATAAGTGCTAACTTTTAGAGTGTAAGAAACATTGCACAAGCAAAACAGAATTGAGAAAATATTACAATTTTGTTTTAATATGTTATTAGTGAATTTCCTATGGAAAGTGAACTATTAGCATGACCCGTACAGTGAAACTTAAGCCCGGGACCACCATAGAAGTTCCTAACGTGACCCCCTGAACACGTTTTGGGGGTCGTTCAAAATTATATATATGTGTGTGTGTGTGTGTGTGTGTGTGTGTGTGTGTGTGTGTGTGTGTGTGTGTGTGTGTGTGTGTGTGTGTGTGTGTGTGTGTGTGTGTGTGTGTGTGTTTGTAGGGAGTAGGAAACGAGGAGATTTACAAGTACGCACAACACAAAACGGGGAGACGATTTCAAACGGGAGACCCCGTTTGGTTGATGGTAAAATTTCAGCATAACGGAGTTATTTAGGGCTACCTAAACGTAAATAACTATTTTTTGGCAAATCTCCCCGTTTGTCATCATCAAATCATACACAACTTACACCTTTAGTTCCAGCGCCCGCCACCACTTTGTGCCGCGATCGCTTTCGCACACTGCGACGCACTCTTTGCGTAAGGTTTGGATTATTTGGGGAGACGCACTGTTCAAGCTGATTCCCGACGATGTGGGGAGACAAACCAGGCAATTTGTTTTTAGACTATATGGGTAGACGCACAGTTTAAATTATATCATTCGACTTTGTCGGCAGACGAACAACTCTCTGCATCTCGTGCTCAGGCTTGGTCGGGGTCTACACGGTAGCACAAGTTGAATTGCTACCGTAGGCTCTGGCTAGCCACTGATATTTTATTATTATCTGGATAATTGTTTTTCAACAGAATGCGAAGAACTTTGTAATAGTTTGCAAACGCTCTAGTGATTTATATTCTATAGTATAAAGTACTTAATTGATAGTCAATGATATTTTTATTCATAAATATTGTGTACATAAGTTGATAGATATTAGATATACTAATCAATCTTACATAAGTTCTTTATTGGTTTAAATAATTTTTTCCTAACTTACTAACTCTTTTAATCTCTTTGATCAAGCCCATTTCTAAGAAATATTTTTTGATTTTAAAAATTAAAATCTCTAATTTTTCTAAATCTTATTTTTTAATTTGTATACAATTAATTATTACTTATGAAGTTTTAAATTAAAAATGATAAGTACACCTCTCCCACACTAGATGTTAAGAGATGTACCTATAAATCTTATAATTTCATCCATCGTCATAATCTGTTTTTATACCAGAGTCTTAATTTAAATATCTTGGCTAAAATCATTTATCAAACAAACCTTTTTTCGTAAACCGTAACAATATAAAAACAAAATAATAAGATAATTTCGCCACCTTCCAAACTTAATTCAAAATTAATATGGTATAGTTTTTTAATACGTAAAAGAATACAATATTTTATATTTTTAAAGATTTATAATTGTGCTTTTTTCCGTTTAAATCTATCGATGTATGATTTTATCGATTGCACTATACAATGTATCTTATAAGATCTAGTGTAAAAATACAAAATCTTCTTAAAAGGTTTATTAAATTTAATTGTATATATGAAGATGGCAATTTTGTAGAGAGAAATTTAAAAGGTAAATTATAGACTTGAAGTAAGAGATCGCTGAAATTTAACTGTAAAATATAGAGATATAGCTTATTTAAATTGAAATCTAATCAAAAAATTACCTCAAAATATTCTTGTGTTATATTATCAGAGTTTAAATTATGATTCACATTTGTTTATAAAAGAACTATCTAAGAAATATGGTCAGACTTATTTAATAGCAAATACTGAAAAAATGCATTTATTTTACAAATAATTCTGGATATGGGTATGAATATGAAAAATATTCACCAATAATCGTTTTAAATTATTATTTGTTGATACAGTAAAATTTGTGTCTTCATATATTGAAAGATTTGCTAAAAACAACTTAAAGAATCAGCAGCTCAAACATTTAAACGAATTTATCAAAGGCAATTTAAATTATGCAATTGATATAGATGATGATATATTTTATATAACGTCTTAAAGAGTAATTTTCTATATCAATTTATAGATGATATTAAAATATTTAATCATGATAAAATACTAAACAAAGATACATTTTACAGTTGCTAGGTAGGAGAAAATCTATGGTGGGTCTAAACATGGTTTAAAAGTTCAGTATAAACTAAAGCCTAGACAAATTTATATATTATTCAATATGTGGTGTTGTTAGCTGATATTTTAACATTTTTAGATTTGTATGTTAAACAAATTATTCATAAAATTGAGCTCATAATATAACAATACCGTCTTTAGCTTGGGATTTTATGTTAAAATTATAAAATATATAGTTAAATTAATAAGTGATTATAATATGTAAAATGTTTGAAAAAGGAATTAGAGTTGGAATATCTCAGTATGTTACTAGATATTGTAAAGAACATTTAATCCTACTTCAAGTTAAAGGTTTACTTTTGGAATTTTCAATATCGCTCAGTACCTTAAAAATGTCTTATAACCATTCTGATATTTTTTTATTGAGAACACTTTTCTTTATTCCTTTTAATTTTAAAAGATTTTTACCATACAATTTTAATCTTAAACCAATATATTATTTTAATGAAACACTATTTAACTCATCTTTAAACTTTCCTCAAACTGTCTTTCCTTTTTAACTATAACATATGATCTTTCTGATAATAACTTTTATCAATTCATTTATATTTTCTTTTATAATTTTATAAAATTCTAACATTAACTCAACAAATACTATATGTATCCATGTACAACAATTTTAAATTCGATCAAACCTGTTCTATTTCTCTTAATAATACTCATACATTAATAATGTTGGTGATTCTAGTATTAAAAATCAAATATAAGTTGTTTTATCAAACTTTACTTTCCCTTTATTCATGACTTGCTATAAGACCTTTATCAAACATAATTCTTTTAAATTGTTTTGTTTTGTTAGTGAATATTCTACATTACCTAATTTTATAACACATTTATTGCTAACATTTGCCTTAGGTTTACCAATTGCAGAATTATTCATCAGTTTAAATAAATATTTAAAAAATCTGATTTAGATTGTGCTCTCAGTTTTATTCAATTTAATATATCTTTCCATATGACTGCCTTGATCAAAATCAATAACTCTATTAACTTTTTAAAAATTCAATCCTTGTTTTAGATAGTATTTTAGTTCCTAGAGCGAATTAAACACAATAATAATTGTTATCAAAATTGGTTGTACACAATTTATTAGTGTTCCAGAGTTAATGATAAATATATGTTTAAGTTGTAATTGTTTTTGAAATTCTAAATTAACATTTAATTTATAACCTCTCTTCTTGATATTGATACATCAAAAAATAAAAACGTTTAGTTGGACTTTTATTATAATCTCAAACAATTTTCAATCTGAATAACCTTTTTTCTTTTATAAAGTCTATAAGCAATTGTTGATATGTAAAAAAATTTTCCAGGCTAAATCATCTTTATATTATCTGATCAAATATTTGGAAAGGTTCACCTATCGTAATAACGTAACGTTTCTTAAAACATCTTCAGTAAGTGTTCTCTTAATGTCCAGTTAAATCTTATTATTTTATCTTTTAAATTATCAATAAAATTGTTAGGAAGATAAACATTATCTTATTCAAAAGAACTGTAACCTTTTTTTATTTTTCAGTATTTTTGACCAATCTTCTAAATTTATTAAAACGTACTTTTCGTAAGCTCCTAAACATTTATGATACATTATAAAATATTAATAAAGTTTTTGAAAATCTAAATGTTTGTCATTATTGGATAATTATACAGGGCGAGTCAGATCACCTGTCCAGCATGTATAACGGGAAAATGGTTTAGTCTAAAGTCATCAAACAAAATTCTTCCCACTAAAACGCATATGGGCAATCTATTAAAAATATTGTTATCAAAATATATGTATAGAATGTTCCAAAACTAAAGGTCACGTGTTCGAATCTCATAATTTTCTTACGTAAACATAGGGCAAATTATACTTAATTTTAAAGGTCTTGGTAAACTAAACATTTTGGCGAAAACGGAATTCACTTAGCTTTATCTGTTTAAAAACGGCGGTCATTTGTGTGTAAAGTATTGACATTTACGGACTACTCTGTATTTTCTGAACCACTACTCGTATATTTTTTTATTCATATTTCTTATTCTTGTTAAGCTGTACTCTGATATGCTACATGACAGACTCTATTCAAAAAATCTAAATTTCAATGAAATTTTTTTTTTAAATGCTTATATGCCCAAAATTCAAAAATGTCAAATGGTAGCGTTTGTCATAAATCATTGAAAAGGTCTTATAAAACCTTGCAACGTTCTAATTTACACCAACCTGGTATCTCTTTTCGTTACTGTGCAATCGGCAAAAAACGTTTTTCCCCATATGAAATGAATACTCCTTTAATTTATTTTGTGACCACATTCATTTAATGTGTTATGTCCATTTAACATGCATGTATAATTTGCGCTATAATTATATATACAAATTTTGAGATTCGAACCCGTAAACTTCTGTTTTGGAACATTCTGTACATAGATTTTGATGAAAATATTTTTAATAAATTGCCCATATGCGTTTTAGTGGGGAAGAATGTTTTTTGATGACTTTAGACCAAACCGTTATCCCGTTATACATGCTGGACGGGTGGTTTCATTAAACTGTTTATATACGATAACGTGTTAATTTATTAAGACAATTGTTTCATTTACGATTTTGTTTAAAATATGATTATGTGCGGTTTGTAGCACGGATTGATAATGACAAACTAGTTGTTATTAAACTTACGTCGTCAATCCAAGTTGGTTTAAGATGAACGCGTTTCGGCGCTAGGCCATCATCAGCATCCATACACTATACACTAGATTACTCATGAGATCTGCGTTGCGTAGGTCTAGTAGCAAATTGCGTCATGTTGATAAAAACCGAATATTTACACACATTAAGTACATATACACGACTAACAAAAATTTAATTGTTGTTGATCATTAAGTAATTTAAAACTATTTATTAAGGCATATATTTTATAAGTAGAGGGTTAAGAGAACAATTTTTGTCGTAATTTGTGTTGTGTGCCAGTATGTTATGAATGTGTTTCTGTCCGTTGTGATGGTTTAGGGTCTTTATTTTATGTCAAGTGCAAGTCTCCCCGTTTTGACGAGTGTATGTCTTCCCGTTATGACGAGTGTATGTCTCCCCGTTATGACGAGTGTGTGTCTCCCCGTTATGACGAGTGCAAGTCTCCCCGTTATGACGAGTGTATGTCTCCCCGATATGACGAGTGTATGTCTCCCCGATATGACGAGTGTATGTCTCCCCGTTATGACGATTGTATGTCTCCCCGTTATGATTAGTGTATATCTCCTCGTTATGACGAGTGTGTCTCCCCGTTATGACGAGTGTATGTCTCCCCGTTACGACGAGTGTATGTCTCCCCGTTATGATTAGTGTATATCTCCTCGTTATGACGAGTGTATGTCTCCCCGTTATGACGAGTGCAAGTCTCCCCGTTATGACGAGTGTATGTCTCCCCGATATGACGAGTGTATGTCTCCCCGTTATGACGAGTGTATGTCTCCCCGTTATGACGAGTGTATGTCTCCCCGTTATGACGAATGTATGTCTCCCCGTTATGACGAGTGTATGTCTCCCCGATATGACGAGTGTATGTCTCCCCGTTACGACGAGTGTATGTCTCCCCGTTATGATTAGTGTATATCTCCTCGGTATGACGAGTGTATGTCTCCCCGTTATGACGAGTGCAAGTCTCCCCGTTATGACGAGTGTATGTCTCCCCGATATGACGAGTGTATGTCTCCCCGTTATGATTAGTGTATATCTCCTCGTTATGACGAGTGTATGTCTCCCCGTTATGACGATTGTATGTCTCCCCGTTATGACGAGTGTATGTCTCCCCGATATGACGAGTGTATGTCTCCCCGTTATGACGAGTGTATGTCTCCCCGTTATGACGAGTGTATGTCTCCCCGTTATGACGAATGTATGTCTCCCCATTATGACGAGTGTATGTCTCCCCGATATGACGAGTGTATGTCTCCCCGTTACGACGAGTGTATGTCTCCCCGTTATGATTAGTGTATATCTCCTCGTTATGACGACTGTATGTCTCCCCGTTATGACGAGTGCAAGTCTCCCCGTTATGACGAGTGTATGTCTCCCCGTTATGACGAGTGCAAGTCTCCCCGTTATGACGAGTGTATGTCTCCCCGTTATGACGAGTGTATGTCTCCCCGTTATGACGAGTGCAAGTCTCCCCGTTATGACGAGTGTATGTCTCCCCGTTATGACGAGTGTATGTCTCCCCGTTATGACGAGTGTATGTCTCCCCGTTATGACGAGTGTGTGTCTCCCCGTTATGACGAGTGTATGTCTCCCCGTTATGACGAGTGTATGTCTCCTCGATATGACGAGTGTATGTCTCCCCGTTATGACGATTGTATGTCTCCCCGTTATGATTAGTGTATATCTCCTCGTTATGACGAGTGTGTCTCCCCGTTATGACGAGTGTATGTCTCCCCGTTACGACGAGTGTATGTCTCCCCGTTATGATTAGTGTATATCTCCTCGTTATGACGAGTGTATGTCTCCCCGTTATGACGAGTGCAAGTCTCCCCGTTATGACGAGTGTATGTCTCCCCGATATGACGAGTGTATGTCTCCCCGTTATGACGATTGTATGTCTCCCCGTTATGACGAGTGCAAGTCTCCCCGTTATGACGAGTGTATGTCTCCCCGTTATGACGAGTGTATGTCTCCCCGTTATGACGAGTGCAAGTCTCCCCGTTATGACGAGTGTATGTCTCCCCGTTATGACGAGTGTATGTCTCCCCGTTATGACGAGTGTATGTCTCACCGTTATGACGAGTGTATGTCTCCCCGTAATGACGAGTGTATGTCTCCCCGTTATGACGAGTGCAAGTCTCCCCGTTGTGACGAGTGTATGTCTCCCCGTTATGACGAGTGTATGTCTCCCCGTTATGACGAGTGCAAGTCTCCCCGATATGACGAGTGTATGTCTCCCCGTTATGACGAGTGTATGTCTCCCCGTTATGACGATTGTATGTCTCCCCGTTATGACTAGTGTATGTCTCCCCGTTATGACGAGTGCAAGTCTCCCCGTTATGACGAGTGTATGTCTCCCCGTTATGACGAGTGCAAGTCTCCCCGATATGACGAGTGTATGTCTCCCCGTTATGACGAGTGTATGTCTCCCCGTTATGACGATTGTATGTCTCCCCGTTACGACGAGTGTATGTCTCCCCGTTATGATTAGTGTATATCTCCTCGTTATGACGAGTGTATGTCTCCCCGTTATGACGAGTGTATGTCTCCCCGTTATGACGAATGTATGTCTCCCCGTTATGATTAGTGTATATCTCCTCGTTATGACGAGTGTATGTCTCCCCGTTATGACGAGTGTATGTCTCCCCGTTATGACGATTATTATAGCACCAATATTTACTGAGTTATTAACAAATAAAGATTGACGAAACACAGTGCGTTGTCTTATAGGAATTTTATATTGGAAAAGGCTGTTTTTCATATCTTGATGTAGTTTTATCACTCCTAATACCCCCATACCGATTTTTGATTCTGATGGTACCTCTTCCTAAGTTTATAATGCACAAAATTTCCAACCCAATACTGGATTTAAATAGAACCAGGTGTATTAGAACAGCCAAAAATATAATATTTTCCATTTTGCTAAAAATGGCATAAATCCATTGTTTAAACCCGTTATTTGATTGTTTAAAGTTTTAAATGCGGAAATTCATTTCCCTAACGTCAGAGTGCTGCGTGCGAACTCGTTTTTATGCATATAAGTTAGCACGTATTTTTCATACTTGAAAAGTTGCTTTATACTTGTAGAGCAAAAAAGGTTTATTAGATTTGGTTGAAAGACAACAAGTTACTAAAACCCTTTAAAATCTACAAAATTACCCCAAAAACAATGATAAATATATAGAAGGTAGAGTTGAAAAAACTTAATCCCCAACAGATTATCTAGTTTACTATATAAAAAGGTTTAATCAATATATAATTGTAATATTATCCAAAACAGAAAAAGGTATCAAGGGAGGCGGATCCGCTTAATACAAGCGTAGAATATGTCGTGATCATAGATTTAAGTTGTTTCAGAAAAATTTAAAGCATGCCTTACCACTTGTGTGTGGGAACACTTATAACTTTGACGTTGCCCACTCTAAATGGCGGTCTCCATTGTAGCAGCAAGAGGACTCCCACACAAATGTATATACTAGATACATATTTTACTGCCGGAAGCACAGTTAATGAAATATAATTGTTTTTGTGATTTTTAGGCATATTTTAATCAACGAATTTCCTATAGGATAGTGAGCTATTAGCATGACCCATATGTTAAAACCTAAGCCCGCGACTACAAGTTCTTCAATTGACCCCCTGAGTGTCTGGACGAAAGTATATGGCATTATTCTCTGTGACAAGACAAACACATTTTATAATATGAACATGGGATTCCCTTTCCTAGTTTTCCGTTTGTCTGTCTGTACTTGTTTTTCACTTTAAAATAAATATTTTAAAAACAACAGAACCGAATTCAAACAAACTTAAGTAAATTGTTTATGATGATAAGGCCTATCAATACAAAAGTTATCGTGTAATTTATCTCCGACAATTTACAAATGACCACCAGAGATAATTATACCATAATTTTTGTGTTGATATACCTTATCATCATAAACAGTTGACTTAAGGGTGCGCCCTACCTCAGATTGAATGTTCCGCACGATGTTGTTTAGCGCTGCGCCGCTACCAAGCAGGGCAATGCATATTTACACTTGAAGACCTTATTGTTCTCCTCAATCAACCTGTTATTTTATAGATTTATACCAAACTATTTGCAATTTCTCACTTTTCAGATTCCAATCTAGGTATTGTACAGTTTATTTTTTCCAAAATAATTTTTCTCTTTACGTTAGGAAGCTTTAAAAAAACGCTTAATTTGAAAAATGTACTAATGGCCTACCACTTATTTTGAGTTAAAATCACGATTTTTAAATCGTATAATACATAGATGAACATTTCTTGAATGAAGTAACAACAAGTTATTTGTAACTGGTTAATAATTGAGCCTACAATGTGGGAGATGCAAAACCCATATTTTAGCGTGCGGAAGGTAGGTAGGGCGCACCCTTAAGTTTGTTAAATGCGGTTCTGTCGTTCTTTTAAATTTGAACTTTAAAGTGAAAAACACGTACAGACAGAAAAACGGAAAACTAGGCAAGGGATACCTATGTTCACATTTTAAAATATGTTTGCCTAGACAAAAGGATAATGCTATATTATACATTTATCAGAGAGTTAAGGAACACTCTATATAATAATATATATATTCACTTTTATAATTAGTTCAACAAGTTCGTTGGGCAAAACAATCGGAAACCCCTAACCCCATTTTGGGAGGGGGAGGTTTGAGAATTCAAATTTGATGTTTTTGGACCCAACAAGAGTAAAAAAACCCCATGTGTAAAATTAATGCAGATGAAACTATAGTAGTGGCAAAACCAGAAAGAAACATCACTTTTAATAGGTTTTCCTTAACATGGGGATCAGTTTTTGCGCAATTGCTAGATCCCTGCCTATACCAATTTCCTCTTTAGTCCCTACTCTTGCCCACCCCCTAACTATACCAAATAAATATTTCCAAACCCGATCTGTCCTATATATCTTTAAAAATTAGTTTCCAAAATCAGGCCAAAAAATTAACTTTAGGGTTTATGGTCCGATTTCTTTTAAACTCGGATATGTTATTTTCCTAGGCTAGTGTACATGTAAACACTATCTAGAATTTCCAAATCTAATATTACGGACAAATTTAAAAAAATATTTAAAAAATAGTATAGTGATAAATGTCAACTTCTTTATTTACAGTCCGTTTTGGATGAATTTCGGATATGTTATAGCCCTCGACTATTATATGTATAATTACCATTTTAAAATTCAATAATTTTTAAAATTTGAGTATACTAACCACAAAACACTAACTTTGGTGTTGATGTTCCATTTGTCTGCAATTTGGGTATGTTGTTGTCCTAGGCCAACACACAAGCAAATACCCCATATAATTTTAAAATTAAATATTACAGTCAAATAAAACAATAATTAGTAAATTACTGTAGTGTCAAATGCCAAATTCTTTATTTACTGTTCGATTGATTTATTTTCGAAAATCTTATAGCCCCATAACTATTATATATAAAATTACTATACATTATTTCCAAATCCGATACTCTGTATATATTAACTTTGGTATTTGTGGTGGATATGTTACTGTCCTAGGCTACTGCATAACTGAATATAACCTGCAATTTTTAAATTTAATTTAAACAATATTTTATGCCGAATGAAAGATAATATTGCAATAGCAACAATAAAGCGCCAAACGCCAGCTTATTTATTTATTTTATTGTATGTATAATTACCATGTACTATCCTCAAATTTAATACTATATAAAACTGTATATGTAAATGTTTGCAAAATACTACTAAATTTGGTGATTATTAGTCGATTTAATTGGTTATTGGATATGTTGTCGTACAAAGCCAACGGATGTGCAATTATATATAATTATGCCCTAAATTCTTACCTTAAATTTATAAATCACCATAGTGCCAAATGCCAGCTTATTTATTCTGTTGATTTTTGGATATGTTATTTATCAAGTATTATCTCAGATTCGATACTATGTAATAATCAAACTAATGTAACAATCGCAAACTTTTTGTTTACCATCAGATGTAATAGAATTTAAAGCAGTACTAAGCAGTATTGTATTAGTAAGGGTATTATATACACACACGTCTCTATAGTTTGTAAAGTTAATAAATAAAAGCCCCAAAGGTCTAGTTTTTGTGTTTGTGGGTCGATATGGCCGATTATCTTCTTAGACTATATACCTATAACTGTTTCTTATTATTACCCAATAATTTCAGTTTTGCAACAAGGAAACAGCCCCAACTATATAATTTAAACATTAATATTTATAAATTATTAAATCTTGTGATTTTTGGATATGCCACCCACAAACATAAAAAAATGTGCCAGTTGATGGAACCTGTAACATTTGTGTAAAATGTTTATAAAAACCACACACATAATTTGACAAAAAACTTGTGTCAATTGACAGAACCTGTATCATTTGTGTAAAATTACAGTAAACCGTTTTAATATATACAGAGTATCGGATTTGGAAATAATGTATAGTAATTTTACATATAATAGTAAAGGGGCTATAAGATTTTCGAAAATAAATCAAATGGACAGTAAATAACGAAGTTGGGATTTGGCAGTATAGTAATTTACAAAATATTGTTTAAAATTAAATCTGGAAATTATAGGTTGTATTTATTTATGCAATAGCCTAGGACATTAACATATCCAAGTTACAAACAAATCGGACAGTAAATAAAGAAGTTGGCATTTGGCACTACAGTAATTTACTAAATATCGTTTTATTTGACTGTAATATTTAATTTTAAAATTATATAGGGTATTTGCTTTAGTGTTGGCCTAGGACAACAACATATCCAAATTGCATACAAATTGAACATAAACACCTAAGTTAGTGTTTTGTGGTTAGTATATACAAATTTTAAAATATTGAATTTGAAAATAATATATGGGAACCATAAATATAATATTCGAGGGCTATAACATGTCCGAAAATCATCCAAATCGGGCAGTGAATAAAGAATTTGACATTTAGCACTATACCTACTATTTTTTTTAATTTGGCCGTAATATTAGATTTGGAAATTTTAGATAGTGTTTACATGTACACTAGCCTAGGAAAATAACATATCCGAGTTTAAAAGAAATTTGACCATAAGTTTTTTTTTGGCCTGATTTTGGAAATTCATTTTTTTAAATATAAAGGACAGATTGGGTTTGGAAATATTTATTTGGTATAGTTAGGAGGTGGGCAAGAGTATAGACTAAAGAGGAAATTGGTATAGGCAGGGATCTAGCAATTGCGCAAAAACTGATCCCTATATATTATTCTTATGGGGAAAACCTATTAAAAGTGATGTTTCTTTCTGGTTTTACCATTACTAACGATAGAATGTGCAAAGCCAAAAATGTTAAGCCCTCTCTCATAATTATAGCACATATATTGATTGAGTTATTAAAGGAAATGTAAATTGGCGGTACACGTAGTACGTTGTCTTATGGAGATTTCACATTAGAAAAGGATGTGTTTCATATCTTGGCGTAGTTGTATTATCCCCAATACTCCATGCCCATACCAACTTTTGATCCTGTTTGTACCTCCTCCTCGCCTTACAATGCACAAAATCGATATCTCAGCATTGCAGTTAATTAGAACCAGGGACATCCAAAAATCAAGTGATTTCATATTTACATAAAAACTGAATAAGTGTTTTTTACACCTTATTTAATTTGGTAACATTTTTAATGTGGAAATTTGCTTCCCTCATGTCAGCAGGCTGCGTACGAACTCGTTTTATTTTCTATTGACGGTTTCGATAATAATTTAGATATTTCCTCAGAATGACTACATAATTAATGTTTATAAATAAATGTTAATTGATATTAAATTTCTTTCAAAATGTTTACTAACAAAATTAAAATTGTAGAATATGTCAAAAAGAATACTATATTGTAATTATTTCCATTTTTTGTTAACAATAAGCAAAAACTATCATTTTCCCAAATGAAATGCATGTTATTTGTGCATAACATTACCATGTATTCTGTAGTATCTGTAATGTGTTATGTGTCACATGCATTTCTGGATTTATGGAAAAATATCCCACTTTATCCCTCGATCTGCTATGAAATATCCCTCATTTACCCGTGAGCTTAAAAAAATGTATACCTAATACTATTTAGGTTTTTGTTGAATTTACTTGTATTCCTTTGTTTTAATTTTTTTTAGTAGTACAGAGATTATAATGCAAATTGGTTTCTACGGAGTATGTATATATTTTTTGGGTCATGATCAGACTTTTTCACTTAAAATTTTAAGTACTTGTAAAAATGAAGGCCGTCCAAACTATCCCTCAATCCTATTCTATCCCACGGGACGTAAAAATATCCCTAAAATGGGATGAAAATTCCTCAAGTATAAATACTGCGTTAGCGTCGTCGCGACGGCCGGTGCCATGTAAAGTCTCTCATCTAACTTCCCGTCTTTCGAGAAGTGAAGTTGTGAAACGTCGGGAGGAGTGCCGAAGGACTTGTTCTCCGTAAGCCGGAAGGGGAGTTGGTCTCAAGAAGCGACTCCCCAGCAGCGAGACAACGAGAGGTCTGTGGAACAGCAACTCAGCAGTCTGCTGACTTCCATCAGGTGATGTAGTCCAAGGGGGGAGAATAACAGCCCATCTGTGTGACAGTGACTCACGTTAGCGACGTTTGGTAGACATGACCCTGACGGCACTACTCTGAGCTTTCTGAATCTTCTAGTTTTATTTTAGGAGATGAACCGAAAATAAATACTAGAAATGAAATACTCATAAATTCAGTGACTGCAGTAGCCTACCTGAATATTTCCTGCCTCCGGTAATTAGTTTATAAATTAAGACAGCCCTATACGGTGCATCTATGGAAAATCTAGTTTATGATGATGAACACTCTCATGATTGCCTGGCGAAGGCAATAATACCCATAAGTGCAAAACGCTTGATGGTGCGAGCTATTCTCAGTGCGGTATAACGCCCCCCCCACCATATACTTTACAGCGTCTAGGCTGTGCACGTTTTAAATTACATTTTCACGTGGAATGTTTATATTTGTTATTCCAGCAGATCACTCTAGGAGTTGTCCAGGACGATGGCCAAAATCCAAAACTTCTTACAGTTTTGTTTTATTCTAAAACCGCGCAGTTAAAAATTAAAATTGTCGAAATTGTGAAATAGTAATACAGTAAATAAAACAATAAACTAAATACTTTCAACAGCAACACCGAGTGCTCACAATTTGACCCGATACATTTTAAACATTAAGTATTGCCTTGAAAATGTTTACTATCTCCATAACTACCTTATGTAACTACTTCTGTTGCAGTAGGCCTATCTAGAAACTTGCTGCTAGCTACAGTCCCTAGATAATACTCTCGAAGCGGATGCGTAGGTTGCGTACATGTTTATCATAATGGTGATTACAGAAATGCGCAAAATTCTGCCTGGTGCATTACCATTACCATCTAATTCATCTTTTACCCCAATGGGGATTGGTAGCGTCAATTTTCAAAACATACTTGTCACTAACAAAAATTACATTTAAACCAAATACATTAGACAAGACTAAAATACTAAAACGAGTTCGCACGCAGCACGCTGACGTGAGGGAAGTGAATTTCCACATAAAAACTTTTAAAACTCAAAATCAGTGTAAAACATCCATTTATTCCAATTTTTATTAAAATCTGAAAACAGTGATTTTTTTGGCTGTTCTGATGCTCCTGGTTTCAATTACCTGCAAAGCTGGGAATACAATTTTGCGCATTATAATGTTAGGAGAAGGTCCAGACAGGCTTGAAAGTAGGCGTGAGGTTGCTAGGGATGATGAAAGTGCTCTAACAAAGGAATAACAGGCTTTTCTAGTGTAAAACCCCCATAAGACAACGTACTGTGTTTAGTCGAAACACATTTTCTTTAATAACTCGGTAAATATGTATGCTATAATGACGAGAGAGGGCTTAAAACTTTCGCCTCACTAATTTCCATCTTTTTAAATGCATTAATTTTACATACGGGGCTTTTCTGACCCCCTTTGGGCCCAAAAACTCGAAATTTGAAAGATTAATCCCCAAAAAAGGGGTTTAGAGTTTTCCGATTGTTTTGCCCAACGAATTTGTCCAACTGATTACAGAAAGGAATGTCCCTACCAAATTTTAAGTAAATCGGACAAAAATGCGACCGCTAGAGTGCAAACACACACACACACACACACACACACACACACACACACACACACACACACACACACACACACACACACACACACACACACACACACACACACACATATATATATATATATTATTTTGAACGACCCTCCAAAACGTGTTCAGGGGGTCACGTTAGGAACTTCTATGATGGTCCCGGGCTTAAGTTTCACCGTGCGGGTCATGCTAATAGTTCACTTTCCAAAGGAAATTCACTAATTAGGCTGGCCTTAGGCGCTGACAATGCCCGACAACGGATCTTGCATGTACACATCTAGCGAGTAATAGGAGTTGCTTTTGAAGTACTTCATTAGCTTGTTCTTGAATGTGTTTTTATCAAGAGTCTTTAAAGATGGAGGGAGCCTATTAAAGTACATCAATGCCGTGACTGCGTAAGATCTCTGGTTCCTAGTCAATCTTGCTCTGGGGATAACCAAGAGATCTCGTTGCCTCGTTTGGTGGTCATGGGTTGCACTTCTGGGGGTCAGGTCATCAATGTTTACCTTAATTTACAATAGGCATGTCAGGATATATTGGTTGTAGATGGTCAAGATGCATAGCCTGGCAAAAATTGGCCTACAGTGGGCCAAACGATCACTGAAAGTTATTAGCCTGACAGCACGTTTCTGAAGTCTCAAAATTTCGTCTCCCCCAGTCGCATGACCCCAAAGCAAAAGACCATAACTCAGATGGCAATGGAACGTGTTGTGGTAGACATTGACCAAGTACGGCTCAGTAACCATATGCCGCAGCTTCAGTAGCAGATAACAGACGCGAGATAGTCTGCTGCTGATATGTGCCAAGCAAGCTTTATCAAAGCCCAACGCCCAACAACTTCACCGGTTCATACTGAGGTGCGTTCCTCGCCAAGCTACAGACTACGGATTGAGTTTTCCTGGATTTAGCTGCAAAACGTTACACTCAAACCATGATTCTGCATCCACAAGTTGTTGGTTTTGCCCTAATCTGAGCCTGGTCGACTGTAGAGCCTCTCGACAAAAGGGTAGTATCATGCGCAAACAGAGTTACTTACCCTCTCGATCAGTGTAATTTATCATAATCAGGAACAGCAATGGGCCAATGACCGAGCCTTGGGGGACCTCATAGTTACTCAGGGGTTTTGAATTTGGCCGCTAGATTGAAACAACCTGCTGCCTTCCAATAAGGTAAGAGCAGATTGTGTTGTGGACTGCACCCTTAATTCCATAGTTATTTAGCTTTATTGTCAGGATTGAGTGGTCAACACAGTAAAATGCACGACTCGGATAGTACATGGCCAAAGCCACCGAGTCACCCGCCTCAAATGCCTCCCCCACAAAGTCTGCCAATGCCGCGCCCGTCGTAGACCTACCTCTACGGAATCCATACTGTCCATCAGATAAGAGCTGGTTGGACTCCAGGTGCTCACAAAGCTGCTGCTTCATGATAGATTCAATCACCTTGCCAATTACAGGGACAAGGGGGATAGGCCTATAGCTTCCTACATCTTTTCGGTCTCCCTTCTTAAATATTGGGACAGTGCGGGCGATCTTCATACATTCCGGGAAGTAACCACCCCAGAGACAGTCATTTATAGCCGTAGATAGTAGTTCGACTATAACATCTGAAATATTTTTAATCAGTGACGCAGATATCCCTTAAAAGTCGGGGCTGGAGGAGTTCTTGAATTCATTTAAGATTTGTTTCACTTCTACCTGGCATGCCGAGGATGTGAGTCGCCATGCATCCAGTGAGGTTATCTCAGGATTTTCCTAAATATCCACATCTCCACGTACATTCAGGCCACTGACTATTGTGTTGACCGACTCGATAAAAAAAGAGTTGAAACTATCGGGACTATGGATAAGTCTATGTGAGGCTAGGCTTAAGGTCACAGATTGAATGACTTTCCAAGCAGCTTTGCAGTGATTATTAGCAGAGGTAATGAAGATAACGTTTGACAGTTTTTTAGCCTATACTATCTTCAGCTTGTATAATATGTTTAGACCCAAGTGAGATTGGGCTCTGTCAGCATTGGAATTCAAAGCCCTAAACCTATCCTTAGAAGCCAGCATTGCATCCTTTATGTTTTTAAGCTCCGGGGTGTACCAGCCCCCCCCCCCCGGTCTTAAAAACCCAGTCCCCCGGCAAACAAAGGGTCTCCTCCCGATCTTTCAAGTAATTTTGCGCGTTTAGTCCCTCAAAGAAATTTTAACTTCCAGGACGCTTTGCTCCTCGCTTGGTCTTCTGATAATTTTAGTTATAGTGTTTTCAAAAGCTTTGGTAATCCTCTAGTAAGATGTGAGCTTCATTTAATAATTTTCAATTTATCTGCAAATAGCAAGAATAAAATTACAAAGTATATTGTAAAATCCCAATGCCCGAAATTTTCAAATGAAATGCAACCCACAAGAGAATTATTTACCCTCAGTTTGACACTATAAGTTTTGTAGATGTTCGCGTGAGGTTTACTGCGTCCTGCAAGTTAACGTTCCAGCATAAATGTCGGACATGAAGAGAGGAATTAAAATCTGCAACAGCGTCCGGTTGTTGAGGAATGATGCCAATTCTCAGGTGTTTGTCCAATAAAGATAGCAAACAGGAGTATATTATGATGGGTTGGAATCTTGGAATCTGAAAAGTGTCTAGACCATCAATCATTTGGAGGTCCAGAAACAAGGGCATAAGTAAATCTTGTACAGTTCCTCCTTCATGTTAAAATATATATGACAGAAGAAAAGTCAGAAAACGTACATTGCATTTTGGAAGACATATCATGTAATCCAACCTGAATAGGCTCAAAAAGCAAAAGTTTAGCAAACGGATTAATATTTACACATTTCCAAATGAATACGAGTTTGAGAAGAAAATTAAAATTATTAATTGTGCCACTGAAACAGCCTGAAGTAGTGGTTTTGTCTAACGTTAGCTAACGATGCATTTCAAACGTTTCATTTTTGTATTTATTCATTGCAATGTTACATACAAATTTATATCACCCAATTACAAATGTAACTGTTCACATAAACTCTTGCTGAAAGCTGAAATCAAAAGGCTAAACCGAGTACCTCTATCAAGCACAGTTACATGAGGAATCGTTTAAAAATGGTAGAAAAACTGTACCATATTAAATATTAAACTATATTAAACCATATTAAATCATACTGTACAATAAATATTAAGTTCAGTTAAATTTAAAGTAGTTTAATTTGTATCACAATTTTGGATATTTCATATTATAAATTCCAAAACTAAAAAATAGCATAGATTAATAAAACTTTAAATCACAGCATCAATCAAGTAAAGGTTGTGCAAGTATATTATCATAATATATCATAATAATCATAATAATATACAATAAAAATTCACAATACTAGAACACAGGAGGACTAACAACGCATACGAAATATCCAGATAGTTCTATCTGTCAGCTATAGAACTATACGTTATCATAGTGTTGACAGGCGAGTTATAACAATACAGGTACGGATCCAACCATCAACAATTTAATAATTCGGTTACAAAATTTAATTTTATACATAATAAATGAACTGGAAACAACATCTCTCTTAAAATCATTTTTGATCTTAGTAAAAATATTTATAAAACCATTAAACCGATCCATAGTATCTAAAGTAAACAGTTGACACGCCTCGTAAATATGTCACTAGGTATATAGGTCACCTGACTGCATAACTGTTCATATTGCAGGGTGACGTTTATTTGATACAGTTACGCAAATACACCTTACGAGACTCAAAATGAATGCATCTAAAGAGGGAATTCATAACAAGCCACATATTGAATGATCTAAAATAAACTTGAATAAGTGCAGTGGTTAGGAAGAGTGTTTCAATTACAGGTTAGTAATACCAGAGGCAAAAATGTCTAATAGTTGGGTATGTTCTTTAAACTGGAATTCACACGTAAGAGTGCATTAAATCAAGTTTAATAATATAATGAAATATACTAGAAAACTGGCACATACTTTTGATAATGTCTTTTGATAATCTTTTGATAATGGCATGTCTTTTGATAATCCTCCTCTTTATATTTACTAAATTTAGGATTATTATTTTTGGTAAAGTTCAGAGCGGTTAATCCAAACTGCATTACTGGAGAAATTACAAATCATTTTGCTTCATTCAAAGGGGTTTAAGACAAAAATTCCCTCCTCCCCCATGGAGTAAGGTATTTACATGTTATGAACATCGATGATTCTGAACATCACGTATTAGTTAATGGTAGAAATGGCACACCTTAACACCTATGCCAGAAATTAATAATAAATAACATAATTTATCTTACATATATGTAAAAGTAAATGTAAATTCAAATCACCTATATACGACCCATTTGAATCTTCTGAAGCATCATCTAAATCTTGTACCTAAAACAGGACAGCATTTGAGGGAAAATTGTGAGGGGCTCTTAAATCTTATTTTGAAAAGGATATTTAATAATGCCGGGTTTTTTACCATCAAGAGTTTTCAAGGAACTAGTTTTACGATTGATTGGCCCAATAAAACGTGACAAGTTCCATGTGTTTCCATTGGGCTTGTATATTAAACAAATTTCAATCAGGTATATTCGTACAAATATTGACTTCCGGTTCCTCTATTTGCACATTTTATTTTATTTTAAATCTACCGAATGTACTTACGTACTCATTTTGAATTATAAACATGGTAATAAACGATTCATATCACCATGTTTGTTCCTTTGCAATTCGATCTCGCCTATTTTACAGGTATACGATAAACTGCCATAAAATCACAGATCATGACAGCACAAACTTTCTTATCAAGATCAAAATGTATATTCTACTCCTTCCACTGGCGAGATCAAAAGAGTGTGTAAAACAATAGTAATTTATACAAACTAATCACTTTGGAGAAAACTAGCTTGTAGAAGTTACAAGCCAAGTTTGGACTTATTGCGACAGAATTGATAAACACAATTAATGCTAATGTGTATTTGGTTGGATTTTTATTCTGTGTATTGTATCATTTTATATGTTTAGCACCACGTAGACCATATTTGAAGGCCATGCTGTCCAAGAGGAAGTGGTATGTCACATGGAAACTCTCAGAGAACCCTTCTTCAAAACTAACCTAATTTGCAAAAGCCAAACAAATGCGAAAAAACACTACATTCTATAAGTAAATAAAAATATGAGACAAATTAAAATTTAGGAATATCTAATGTAATAAACTAAACACATGTCATTTACTGCACCCATGTATGTATAGAAAAGTACAATCTCAGAGTTTGTATTTGCAAAGTCATCTCGTATTTAGCAATGAGATCAGTAAAATTTCTTTTGTTTTAGCATTATTCAAAACTAATTTATAGATTGGATTGTTTTATTGCCCTAGAACTCAGAAAAATCCTGAGTTTACGATCATTTTAAACAGGAAGCGTCTTGGTAAAGCGATGATGCTACTCCTAAAAAACTACTCCTTGATAGCTGTCCCTAAAAATATTTTTACTCACAGATATCTCAAAACCGGGTCACGAAAGTTGGCCACGACACTCACGCACTTTGGTCAATCGTTTTGAACGAAAAGAAACAAAAATAACTTCGCACTTTATGCTGTCGGATTCGAGGTTACTCAGCGCACAGCTGAAGATGCAAAAAACACACTGCAACTGCATTTGACGTGTGCAGTCACAGACGAACGAGTTAACTTCTGGTGCAACGTGTTATATTTCAGCGGTGTATAAATATATAGGAACTATCCAACAAACTGGAATCCTGTAGGGTTTGAAATATAGTTAACGTATTTTGCTGCGACGAAATGGGCGTCAGCATTGACGATAAGGGCCCAAAGGCATACACATTTTGGTGTTTTATTCAACTAGTAAAGTTGTCTGAAACCTAACTAAAGATCCCGGCTTGATAAAATATCTCTACGACGTTTTAAATGTCATGATTGTTGATGTGTGCTATTGGAATTGGCAAAATATTATTAAGACCCCCTTTCGAACTTGTTATGAAAAGATAAATTTTAACATGAAGACAAACTAGGCAATTTTAATATGAAGATCTAGGCAATCAATATTAAGAAGTGTTATTTACAAGTAGATTACTAAATATGTTACGCTAATTTATAATGAAAGAATTCTTCGATCGGTAGTTTATTTTCCAAATTGGAAATGTAAAAATATGGTTTCAAAGGCCAAGTATGTAGAATGAAATATGTAGGACTACAGTAAAATGTGAATTTGAATGGAAGAGCAGAAAATGGGTTATTATGGGATCTATAGGTAAAATATGAATACGATGAATTTATGTCACAAAGACAATAGGAATTTCAGTTCGGCATGGCGCTGGATTATATACGAAGGTTTTGAGGGTGACGAGCCCCAAACAACTATGTCCGAACAAAGTAACTGGTCATAAGGCTTTATAAGAAATTAATAAATTATTTATATGTTTAAATCTTTCATAATAATGTAAACGTCCTGTCGTTTTATCATAGTTACCTCAAGCTATTCACTAGTTCAGGGTCTGCTGTAGATAGCAGTCTACCCTGTCAACAGTACTGTTCATGCACATGTAACTAATACACATTAGTTACATATTTTAATAAAACGTTTATTGATGTATGTTTAAGGTGAGGGTTTACACTTATTTAAAACTATAACAATTGGGTGAAGAAATATTAAAACTTGCTAGAAAGTTTTTGTTTGATGTTGTATCGGTATATTTTTAAGAAAACTAACACCTACTTTTCTTAAGGGCTTTCAAATTAAAAAAAACCTCTGGCCTGAAATTCTGTTCTTCACATACTGCTATGAGTTTTGTATAGTCTTACCCCATACAAATTAGAGATAATTAATTAACATTCTGTCAAGATTTTTATTTTATCCAAAAAAGATACAACCTTTTAAATGCAAGGCAATGGGTGTAAGTTCGTAAGTAGTTTGTACTATATTAGATTACGCAGTTATAACTACCAACTGACCTATATGTGAATATGATGTTAAAGTTACATCTTTATATGATGCAACCGTTTGTGGGAATCTTGAGCATTTCGTGTAGCCTACCAACCCCATACCTATATGTAAATATGATTTAAAAATGGAATCTTTTGATGTTACATTACATAATGAAAATTTAGTGTATTTCATGTAGCCTACCAACCCTGTGACTAAATGTAAATATGGTTTTAAAACGAAATATTTATATGATGTCATTGTACATAATGGAAATTTAGTGTATTTCATATAGCCTATACCAACCCCAAAGACTATATTTAAATAAGAAAATAAAAGACAGCTTTAGGATGTTAAAAAGAAAACTTTAGGTGATATCACATTCATTTATAGGAATCTTGAGTACGGTATAGCAAATTCTACCGACACCCACCGTGACCTATTTTAAATTGGGATAGTGGTCAGTGAAAATTGAGCCCAATATTTAAAAAAGTAAACAATCAAACTGCCCAAGTTTAACCTATTACCATTAATAAGTAAAAATAACTTTACTATGATTATTTATAGTTTATAAATGTTAATAGGCTACGTGTTTTGGGAAAATCGCTTTCTGGTATTATTTACTTATCCAAAGTGGTAATTGCATTCAAGGTCAATACACTTTGTACAGGTTTGCTGAGTCGATTTATTTAAGGTTTTATAGTTAACCGGAAGAGACCTCGTAAAAACAGCTGAAAGGTCACGTGATCACCAATCCAATCTGCAGTGTTGCTGGAAACGCGATATTTATCGTACGCGTACCATATTTTCTACAACATTGTAATTAAAATTAACATTGTTTAACTGCTTACATTCTATGATCAACTGTTATTTTATGACACTAATATATTGTTTTGATTTATTTGTATTATTAGATTAATGGATTAAGGGTTTAAATTTTCTTTCTGCATGTCTAGTGACAATTTAAAAATAGCTGTGCTATTATTATACCCTTAAGGTTGGCAACACTTTATAGTATGTTGTTGATTTATGCATCAGCTGGATGCCCTCGTAAGACATCTTTGCTGCGAACATTACTCTTATGGAAATAATCATACCTGGTCTGAAAGCTCTACGAACCTTGAACTGCATTGTCTTATTTTTTTCCATAAACGTTGTATGGTAAAATAAGAAAGAGTCGCATTGGAAATATTTCTTGAGTTTCATCGAAAATCACTCATATTCAAATATGTGAAGAATAGCAGCGCGCCTGGCGGCAAAGTTCCACACTCAGCGGATGATGAGTCCCCCCCCCACTTCGGCACAATACATCACACGTAACCGGTCTTCCTAAACTATTATTTTCCACTAATAGTAAATATAATTTTAGTATATTTTACAACTGAAACTAACCCATACATCTTATGGCACCCAAGCCAACCGAGTTCTAATTCTGTACATTACGTTACGCCATCAGCTATACCTTTGAGTTCCAGTTTAGTTTGAGAAATGATACAATTTTTAACAGTCTCATAATATAATCCATATTTTATTTCTTTGATGCTGCTAATAATTCTCAACTACTCTTCGATATCTATTTTTTTCTGTTGTTGCGGTAATCTTAGAAAATGATACGTTATTTAGGGTATTTTCCGATGAAGCTAGGATGTAAATAATTATAAATTAACCATGCTCTCATGTTTGCTGTGATTTTTGTATTTGTAATATGTCAAAATCTAAATGATAACTTAATTGATTTATTTTAATATTATTTTTAGCGAGAGATTTTGTTGTATTCTGACTGAAAAATATGTAAATTATACCAATTTCCCACAGGAATATCGTCATACATTATTTATTTGAACTAATCGTTCGACTAAACATATTTAATCTATTTTCTTGAGAGATGTCAAAATTTTCAAATGTCAAATTTGTTGAGCTTGTTTTTTTAAATAGTCTTATTATTATTACTGCTCTGATGTAATTAAATTTACTTGTATGTGAAAGGTTTTACCAATAACTGTAATTCATAGTTGTCGGTTAGCTGTTCAAGACGTCTAAGAACTTTTATCGTCTGAACGTTCGTTTATTCCAAACTGAGCAAAATAACGTTCTAGATTTTAATTGTTCATTTTTAAAGTATTTACAGTAATCTCTTTGGTTAAAAATCGATTTTTATTCGCTCAAAGTTTTATAATTTTTATTATATATTTTGTCAAGACTAGGTACAAATAATTGGGTGCTAGCTTGTGCTTAATTGGGTTTGCTATCTCGTTTTTTTATTGGAGAGACACTATTTGCCAGTGGGCTATTACAATTGTGCGTTACAAAATAATGTAGAAACAAAAAATAAAATTGTACATTTCAATAAATATATTTCGAGTGCAGTTCGTCGGGAAAACCGCTCCAAAAAATGAGGGTCGTTTCACCCGCACTCGCTTTTTAGCATAAACGCACAATTTCAATTTTAATTTACGCAGCGATTTTGGGTAGAATGCAAATCGCGAACGGGTTATTCACAGCCGCGGTGCTTGGGGTCATTGAACCCCAGCGGTCGTCGACATTCGCGAGCGCCAATTATTTTCGCAACTCCGAAAACAAGAGAAACTCATATTTTATTCTTACCTTTTACACTCAAAATCCGCGTGGCACTTAGAATAATAAAAATCTCGAACTGAAATTTATTTTAAAAATCCACTTAGTTGTCGGTTTGCGGTGAGGTAGGTCGCGGCAGGCGCGCACTTCAATGACGTGGGGAGAGGACTGACCTAGCGCAACGTTGAGGCGGGTCGGGAACGGCTAGCGCGCACCTCTATTGCGCACCGGCACCCGCGCACACACGCCATCACACGCACACTCGCACAACACCGGCACAGGGGACCACCGATGGGGGCGATTTTGGAAACACATTTCCTAACTTATTTTGATTACTAAATAAATTTTAAATAACAATTTATTAATCTTTATCATTTGGGAAATTTACTTGGAAGAATAAATTTGAGATTTTGAATGTAAAGTTACTTAAAAATTGTTTGAATCCGTGGCCATCCGCTGGACCTAAACAACCCTCATATGATAATAATTTGTGAGTTTTATGTCACGAATAAATCTCTTGGTGCTCATAAAAATTAACAAAATCAAATTAAAGTAATATTAAATTGTTTGGCAAGAAATATAAGCCACTAATTGCTAACTGGTGATGGTTTCATAGTAGTATCTCATAGCTTCCCATAGAGGTACACAGGGTTCTGTGCTTCTCCTAGTTAAAACTAACTTCGTTTTATTACAACAATTAAATAATGAATTGATTTATCTCACTTTTACTTTTCTACTACATATAAATAATGGTGGGGGGGATTACTAGCATAGTTGATGTGTTACAGTCATAGTTAAGGCTGGAAAAATATGTGTTTTGAGATATCTGAATGGGTTACAAAGACAAAAGTCGGGAGTCCGGCAGCTAGAAGATGGCTGCAATATCGGGACGTTCGGCTAGAAACCCTGCGGTCACATACCAGAGCCATACACGTTTGCGGACTGGCCAGAGAACACCGTAACGACTATAGAGTGGCACTGGAACGTGAGTCTATTAGGATTTTACTTAGTTAGTGGTTCTGGAACGCCAGTCTCCACTTGGATTGTACTTTTTTAGTGGCTCTGGAACGCGAGCCCACCCTAGTATTATATTGTGTGCTGCACAAGTGAAAAACCAATTTTTAGCCCAATGTTGAAATAAACATTAGTCTTATGGACGGTCACATTTTTCACTCGTGTTACGCACTGTACTTATTTAGTGGCTCTGGAACGCGACCAATATTGTACTTAGTTAGTGGTTCCGGAACGTGAGTCTACACCAGGATTGTACTTAGTTAGTGGCTCTGAAACAAGAGTCTACACCAGGATTTGACTTATTTAGTGGCTTTGGAACGCGAGTCTACGCTAGGATTATACTTAGTTAGTAGTTCTGTTTTTTGTACTTATTTTTTGTCTGACGCACTAAGCACAAACTAAGAACATGTATAATATTTTACTGTAAATATGTTGAACTCTTCCATAACAGATAAACGATAGAACTCATTGTTCTGTGAATTCACGATATCATATTTTTAAATGTTCAATAGCGATTCTTTAAAAAAGTATTCTAAATAAAAAATAATTTCTTCAACTTTTTAAGTCAAAGAGTAAAAATCAAGTATAATAACTCCGTTAAATCAAACATATATGGATTAATCCAGATAATAAAAAAAACGCAAATAATTTTTATGTTTGACAGCAGAATTTTATTTTAAAATAATTATCCTTATAAAGTTTCACACATGTTAAATATCTTTTATGGCTGGGTAGCACAGTGATTAGCGTGCTCGCTTTATAATCTGAAGTTCGCCGGATCGATCCTGAGCAAAATTCTGAGAATATTTTGTGAAGGTTCGATACTTGATCCAGCTGCTAGTGGTTATTGAGTTATTAATTTATGATCCCGGCTAAAGAATCAGTCGTTCTTAGTCAGTAACAAGGCTACAAAGGCATCTCACCCATTATACACTCATCATTTATTGATATTCTCCCTAAAATAAGTCCTAGTTGCGTCGGCGTCTTAAAGAGATACTAAGATATATATTTAATTCATTGTTGAACGATTTTATCTATGATATTAAAATTGTTCTCTGATTTACTTTACTTACTTAATTTTTAGAGAATTTCCTTTGGAAAGTGAACTACAGTATGCGCCAAAATAAACAGTACTGAAAATGTAAAATTTTATTTGACATAGCTTTGCCAACATTTTTTCATAGCTTTACCATCATGTACAAGTAAAATGAAGCAAAATCGGTTAAACTCGGTAAATAACATGTTCAATATGACCTCCGTTCAGTTTGAGACAACACTCGTACCGTTTTTGAAGGTGTTGCATCATTTTGGTGAAGAGGGGTTGTTTCATGCTCCTTATAAACGTTTATTTTTTTCCTTGAGTTATACGATGGTGGCTGGAAGTTCCTCACCTTCGAAATTTTTTAACAACACTAATAATCACAGCATTACTAGTCGGGTTTGTGTGAAAATGTTCCTGGAAACGTTATGCAGTGTGTGACAAACTTGGCCCACCCGCACGTCCGATTCCGTATGAGCGAAAATAATGCTCTATGATAAAAGATTTCTCTGCAGTAGTTAACATTATGTCAGAAAAAACTAGCCTCAAATAAGAAATAAATAATAAACAAGAAGACGTGGCAACAATGAAAAGTTGACACAGCCGATCGAGAATGCAACTACAGCTGATTCAGTTTCAGTACTGTTTATTTTGGCGAATACTGTATTAGCATGACCCGCACGGTGAAACTTAAGCCCGGGACCACCATAGAAGATCCTATCGTGACCCCCTGAACACGTTTTGGGGGGTCGTTCAAAATTATATATATGTGTGTGTGTGTGTGTGTGTGTGTGTGTGTGTGTGTGTGTGTGTGTGTGTGTGTGTGTGTGTGTGTGTTTGCACCCTAGCGGTCGCATGTTTTGTCCGATTTACTTCAAATTTGGTAGGGACGTTCCTTTCTGTAATCAGTTGGACAAGTCCGTTGGGCAAAACAATCGGAAAACTTTAAACCCCTTTTTTGGGGGATTAATCTTTCAAATTTCGAGTTTTTGGGCCCAAAAATGGTCAGAAAAGCCCCAGATGTAAAATCAAAGCACGGAAAAAGATGGGAATTAGAGAGTTTTAAGCCCTCTCTCGTCATTCTAGCATAAATATTTACCGAGTTATTAAAGAAAATGTGTATCGACCAAACACAGTACGTTGTCTTATGGGGGTTTTACACTAAAAAGCCTGTTATTCCTTTGTTAGAGTACTTTTACCATCCCCAGCAACCTCATGTCCACTTTCAAACCTTCTCCTAACCTTATAATGCGCAAAATTGTATTTCTATCTTTGCAAGTAAATGAAACCAGGAGTATCAGAACAGCCAAAAAATCAGTGCTTTCAGATTTCAATACAAATTTGACAAATGTATTGATTTTGAGTTTTAAAAGTTTGTATGTGGAAATTCACTTTCCTCACGTCAGCGTGCTGCGTGCGATCTCGTTTTTAATTAGTAGTATAATACCAACTTCTGACCTGCCATTGAGGGGGAGCGAGGACTTCAAACACCGGTCTTACTGGAAAATGTAGAAGCGGCAGAAATCTAAATATTTTATGACGGAAGCCTCCAGCAGAAATTGGTGGACGTCACCTTAAGAGTTTAGATCCATCAGACCAATGCTAATTTAGTACCTCCATTGCTCCTCACCTGATCGTCACCGAAAGTCATATAGGTGTCAAATAAAGGTGTGGAGCCCTTCGATTTTTTAATTCGAGCACTTGAATTTTACAATTTCTTTTAGTTTTATTTTTAATTATTTAATATTATTCCATTAGTATAAACATGCAGGTACAATTTACATTCGAAAATTTAACTTACTAGAAAGTCATCTTTAAATTAACATCATAACCAAATTTATTATACGATCTGGTGTGAGGTAACGCGTCCTCAACGTTAACATTGCTCTTATGAGACTGAACATCAGGCTGGCTTCTGACTACTTCCGTTGACGAAGACTCTTAATTGTAGATTAGTAAAGAGAGAGAGAAAGCATTTATTAAAAGCAAACTACGATGCCATTCTGGAATTCCAAAATTCCTTATAGGTTCTGTACACATAACATCATTTGGTTTCAATTCATGGCATAAATGATTATTTAAAATGTGAATTAAGACACAACACTAATAACAATTTTCTCGATAATTTTCAGAAGTTTAACGTTCGTTTTCAGAACGTTTGTTACAAATTTAGAAATAATTCCGATGAAGTCAGCTGAAGATGCCGTTGTGGCGAAAGCATGCTCCTGCGACCATCAGTGTCAGTGAGTGCAGTTCGACGGAAGACGACGTTAGTGAAGTCAACGCTTTTATAGTTCGATTATTGAAAGAAAGTGACTGGGGGAGCGGCCGCGCGGCGACCAAACATTATATTTCATAACCTCGTGGAAACGTAAAACACATAGTTCGAAATTTCCAAAACACGTTATTTAAATGAATTTCAATGAAAAATGTCTCATTTCGCGTTAAAAAAATATAACTATCAATATAAACTCATCGGAATAAGATACAAAATATTTGAAAAATGTGCTATAAATGTGTTTAACTATTTAAATAACTTGTATTGGAAATTTCTAACCATGTGTTTTACGTTTCCACGAGTTTATAAAGTTGAATGTTCGGTGGCCGCGCGGCCGCTTCGCCAGTCTCTTTCGATATTCAGACTATCGGTGACCATGACCAACGCCCCCAACACGCTCACAGGTTGCGCCTTCCGCTACCCTCTAGTCAATCGGGATGCTGCGATCATATTGCCAGCTGCAATTCGGCAGGCGCTAGAGTCAGTGCTATCAAAATTACCTTTTACAGGTAATATTACAAAAGTTCAGTCGGTTCCTAATTTAATATCGTACTGTTTTTGTTTTAGAGGTTAGATTTAGATTACGATGAAGTTTGCATGTCTAAAACCTTTCCGTCGGACAATTTTTATTGGCCCCTTAGTACTGTTCAAAATGTTGTTGTTTCAAATGTTGGATTCAGGTTTAAATTATCTGCTTAAATTTAAACCGATCTAGCTTAACTACCCTACCAAACCCTGATCTATCCTGTCTTGGTGTTATTATGACCCTTGTGGGTCTACATTCTGCTGTACATGAGAGGCGGCATAATTCTTTTTTGTAATTTCTGACTGGTCCCATATCGCAGACGTGATCTACGGGACGACGCAGCAATAAGTAAGTCAGTAAGTTTCTTAAATAATTTTACCATTTGAAATTTTACAAAATCCCGGTTTTTTTTATTTTTACGTGTCAAAACATTTACTAAGAATATATTTAGTATTCTTTAAATGTGCTTATACTAATATACAAATGCAAATAACCATTTTTTTTCATTCTTGTATTTTGATTTAATTTCTTATAAATCGTTTGTTATTGTCAGGAATAAAGTATTATTTGACTTGATTGTTTAAAATGCTTTGTTGGTGATGGTGAATTTATGCTATTTAATTGATTATTAGAATTGTTTTTAGCGAATTTCCCCTATAGGGAAGAAGCTATTACCGTAGGTGGCATGGTAAGACTTCCGAGACCATGATAACTTTTCGTTTTGAGGTCCCCAGATGCCAAAAACACTATTCGTTCAAATTTATATATATATATATAAATATATATATATATACATATATATGTGTCCGTTACCGCGATAACTTTTGAAAGAAACACCCGATTTTGATTAAATTTGGCACAAATGTGGAGACTAGCATTTATGACTTCGAAAACCAGATTGATCGCACTATGGGAAGAGGGTTTTATGGGGGTTAACATTTTTCCAAAAATCGGTTTGTGCAAATTTGACCCACAAATGTTAAAAACACTCAATTTTGATTATAACCATTTTATAGAGCTTAAAAAAACAAATAATTTAGTATTTTGAATCGTTAACCTAGGTTAAGTGGTTGCGGAGAAAATCCAAAAAAACGTTTCCCATGTTAATCTTATGGGAAAAAGGTTTTTAGATTTTTCTCAGATAGTTTTACTAAAAACTTCACATTTCTGTTTATTAATGTGTTTAGCTCAACAAAACAAACATTTCGGTGTTTTAATCGTTGTTCTACGTCCAACCGTTGCAGAGATATTCAAAGTGCTAAACACAGTACGTTGTCCTTATGGAGAATAAATAAAATTCTATATCTCGATTATTTATGAATGTATATTGATGAAACTTGGTATGTGGCTTCAACTAGTTGTGGTATATTGATATTAGCACAAAAAAAGTTTTTTGTTGATAGTCCCCGTAGCAGCAAACCTGCATACTCGGCCCCCATGTTATTCAAATGGAGAATAAGTAAAGTTGTATATCTCCCTTAATTATGAACCTACATTAAGAGAACTTGGTATGTAGCTTCACCTGGTTCAGTTGTATTGATAATTGCAAAAAAAAACACATTACTTATCTTCCTCGTTGCAGCAAACCTGCGTCCTCAAACCTAATGTTATTCTTATGGAGAATAAATAAAATGCTATGTATAACTTATTTAAGGATGTATTTTTGTGAAACTTGGTAAATAGCTCTATATAGTAGTGAGTCACATATATATGCATTGGAAATTCGCTGAGTACGCAGGTTTGCTGCGACGGGGGTATTATTGTTTTTCTCTAATCGGTGATGAAAAATTTCCGGAATAATTTCTTAAATGACATAGAACAATTTTAAAACTTTGATTCCTTTAATGGCGAAAGACTGGTAAAATTGTGAAGGTTTAGTCTTTGACATAATTTTAAAAAAAATTTCTCTTAGAAAATTGAATTGGGGTTTGAGGTTTCATGTGCCCCAACAATTTATCTCCAAAATATTATTTTTTAACGATGCAGGTCGACCAAGTTGCTAATAACCCATCCGTTACAAGTCGTCATGGGATCCCCTCAATCTGGTAACGTTTCAAACTAGTAATTTTAGTGATGTGAGGATCGTTCAAGCTGGTAAGGACGAAGCGATATAATGCCAACCACGCCCTTATATCAGCCGCTGTGACTCTATTGGTTGATAATTTTAGAGACAGATTAAATACATTCTAGGGGGGACTAGAACGGACTGCAGGAAACAGATGCGCCAACCCAACTCAATTTTTTAAATATTTCCCATTAATAGGGAATCTGGATATTGTAACTATTTTAAATGTGAGTGTGGGGGTATCAATTGGTATAGCAAATTACTTTTAAATCAAAGTCGTCGTGGCAATTACAGTAACCTAACTTAACCTAACTACCGTAGCACGCTGTGTAAGTTGTTAGTGCAGTACACAACTATAATTTTTCACTTTTAACATAAATTCCAAAATTGTATTCAATCCACGCTCTGCTCCGACGGTTAATATGAAACATATCTAATATTTCTTTATTTATTTAATTATTATGAAAATAAGTTACCCTTTACATTAATGTTTATATATTTAGTCAAACAAAATTAATTACAGTACATAATAACATATTAGTATAAAACAAGACCTGACAAGACTGACAAGACTGAAGTTGTACAATGCGTACGGGTAGTTTCCCATATGCGTAGATCGAGGGATTTTTTTTGGCCAGGTTGTGGTAGAAAGATGTCGCTAGCAAAAAGTTACTGAACTTCCTTGGGATTCCACGCCTATTTCTCAGAAGGGAGAGGAAGAGGTGGCACTTCTAGGGTGTATGGGGTAAGATGGCGGTCTTCGTTACAAATTTGAATGATTTGAATTTCTTATTTGCGTGAAGCGTTACCCATATGAAATGGGACCAGATTAAAACGTTAACAAATTGAAGGCCTCCCAAGGAAGATAAAATTTGATTTGCACGAACACGAGTAAAATCACAGCACATTTTCGTGTTCGTGTAAATACAATTTTGTCTTCCTTGACGGCATCTAACTGATGGAATTTTAGAAACTTGTTCTATACCTATACATCACTGTCTGATGACGAACCTAGAATCATTCTAGTATTTATCAAAAAAAAATATAGATCGGAAGGTAAGAAATCGACTACTAGTAATTTTTATCTGTTAAAGATTTACAACACTTCGTTAACACTCCTGCAAACTGCAAACTTTGAGTGCCAGTCTTTCGTGTACCCGGTGTCTCTCAAGTCCCGTCCCTTAATTACTTTGAATTATTCATATTAGGAAACCGCTATTTTGTATTGTACAAACAAATTCTTTATGCAAAAACCAATAAGAATAGAGTGGTCAAGCACCGTTAGTATATTTTATTAGTTTAGTAGCCCTAAACATGCAGGTAAGGTTTTTAGGGTTTAATACAGTCACTTTTGAAAGTGATACTTGGAATATTGTTCTGAAGGTGCGAGGAGGAAGTAACAATTTAAGTGTAACCCCTTCATTTGACAAACCAATTTACACGTTATGAGGCGAAAAACACCGAGTAACTTTTTCTCATTCAGTGATGCCAAATGTCCGCAATAATGTTTTAAATAACATAAACTTACCACCGTCAAAAATTAATTTTAGCTAAAGAAGTTGTGAAATGTATTCGAACTCTGTATTATTTAAAACAACTAATATGTTATAACCCATAACATGAATTATAACCTAAAGTTTTCTATAAATCAATCGACAAATCAGCTTAAAATATAATAAACACAACGCTAATCCATGGCATCGCAATGGTATCGTAACGGTAACAACGAGCACATAGTTTGGTCCAATGGGTGCATTTATTGTTCTTACCAATTCTGGTGGGAACATTTTTTAAACATAAAGGTCTTAAATTTACCAAGTCAACCTATTATATATATTACGCAGTCGTCCTATGGGGAGGTCTTGGCTGGATTGAACTCATCATGCTGACGACTGATCCGAGAAGTGTTGGATGTTCTTCAAGTATCTTGAGATCGAAGAGGCTGAAAATCAGCTTGTGGCCCTGTAAAACATTGGGAAAATATGTATATTACACAAACACAAACTAAATTCTCCTTCGGTTTAGACGCAGCGCCCAAGGATGTGTTAAGCCGAAACCTTGTGTGTTCATAGAGTTTTTTTGGGAATTTAAAACCGCCTGAGGTGATACGTTCATGACTTTTAATTTATTTCGCGATAGTTTTCAACTTTCCTGCATTTTGATTGTTTTGATAGACAAGCGAGCACATGATGTTTTGCAGGAAGGTTCCGCGGAGCTGGTATATTGGACACATTCAAAGTGCACAACGAGGCAAGGGTTAACAGTCGGATTTCCTTAATGACTTACCTGACTTACTTCCTTTATTTCCTCTGAGAGCATAGGGTATCCAGGAGAGCTCTCCATCCACTTCTATCCCTAGCGAGTGTCTAAAGCTCTCCCCAGGTTTTGTCCACTTCCTGCGCTTCCCTCTCAATCGTCCTATTCCAGGTTTCTCTTGGCCTTCCCCTCCTTCTAGCGCTTTGAGGATTCCATTCCAGAGCATTTCTCTTGATAACGTCATCCGGTTTTCTTAATGGGTGTCCTAACCACCTCCATTTTCTCTCTTGGATCCGAATCTTGATTGGAGATTGGTCTGCTTCTCTCAACAGCTCTTCGTTGGTTATGGTGACTGGCCAATACCTCATTCATGGTATTATTAATTACTCCAAACGGTCTCAAAATCCTCATAATTCATCGGAACAACGTCAGAATTCCGCTTCATCACAACTTTCCAGTTCACATTTCTCATTTTATACCCAAAATACAATATAAAACGCTGAAATAGGTAATTCTGAAAACAGAGAAGGAAAATATGATTAGATAATTTTCAGAGCATAACCAAAATTTATGAGGTCACGTAAGATTTCACTGAAACAAAGAGTTGTCATCAGTATAACGAACCAATTGTCTACGTCCGATCTTAATGCTTGGTTACTTACGTAAACACGGGTTGTGACATTTATTATTGTGTACAATCAAAGGACAACGATGCTGACAGATGGTCTGAGGTCTGTGGCCATTGCACGTAGGACTGTGGAGTAACATGGGAAGTTGTCCCTGATTCTGTCTTCTGTGCATGCAAACATTTCAAGGGGAATTAGGTTCATGAAAGGGGTACGGGAACAGGATGGAATAGTAATTTACCATAAGATACATTGACAATTAAACAAAATTTAGCGGGCTTCGACGACGTCCCCCCCGCCTCGTCTAACGGTCTTGTCACATTTGAAAAGCGATAAATCACGGCATTAACTACGCTTCAAAGCCATTCAAAGCAAACTACTGGGCGATAACGTATGGCCTTGAGCGAATAGGAAGGTTTTTGATGTAACCATATGAGCAGTATATTGAAAACAATGGGAGTATTTAAAAATAACGCAACAAAACTGTCACAAACCACTGTGTGTATCAGCTGTTACTACAATAATATTCAATTCATCTAGAAAATACGAGTTTAAATCGTCTGAATAAACAAATAACCGAGGACATACATAAACTAAACTTATCATTTTGAATCCACCCAGAGTGTATTTTATCTTTTGAGCTACAAACTGCAGTCCCGTGACCTCAACAGCCCTCCATTCCCTGTCCCCCAACACCATTCTCCTCGGGTTCTTGATTTTGTAGTTTTTATATTTTCTAAGGTAGACCCACAGACAACCTATATTCGTTTAACGGTAGTAGAACGGAGCCTCGATGTCACCAAATACTTGAATAGATGTCGGACGAGTCATTTCCAAAATATTCTGGCTCAATTAGGTCGAAAGAAACAACAAAGAAGGTTGGATTACCTTTTGGACTGCAAACCTTCGAATTATGGATTGCTTAAAGGGTGGCAAATGATGGTTGGCACTCAGTATAAGCAGGCATTTTAAATCTAAAATAACAATCCGTAACAACATTTGCAAACATTCGACCTTTTTAAATTGTTCTAATACACTTTGCTTATCATTGCCCTCTGATTTTTCTTAACCATAATGTAAATTGTGTAAATAACAATATACGAACCCATGAAAAGGTACTCGGGTATACATCTACAATCCACCCCGAAATAAAGACTTTAAATGGTAACATAAAAAATCCCCTTTGTAATTATTAGCGAATTAGTGTCAAGGTAGTACCGCGATCGTGTGAGGACGTATGTACTGGTGACGTCACAATAGCGGTGGCGGTGACACTGAATGAGCGAATCGATGGTGCGGCGGGAGGGGGAGAGGTCGATGACCCCGAGGCCAGACGCTTTATCTGCGATCAGCTGATTTTTTATAAATAACACTGCTGATTCCGACAGTTCAATTTGTTCGACTTTTGAATTGTTCAACTTATTTACAATTTGGTAATGAAAAATGTATATAATTTATTACTGATTTGGTATAGTAACACGTAGAGTTTCATCTCGTTTGTATACTGAAATAAGTCATTTGTATTCGTAGGTTTTGATAGTCGGTAAAATTAAGAGATGAAAACAATTTGAAAATCGCCATTATATATGGAAACGAAGAATTTTGCCAAGTAAGCTTGCAAAAAGCATTTTGCGGGAGACTCGAGTCGCGAAGATGTGTCTAGACGAAAGTGTTAAGAAGTCTGCTGGCATGAAAAACTGCAAATGCCTATCTAGCCTGACTAGAAATTACTTTGTTGTGCTGTGTTAAAAAGGCCATGCAATCGAAAAGTTTTTCTCTTTTGTATAATTTCAATTTAGCTTGAAAATAATTTAGAATGTAAAATAAATTCCTAGTTACGCTACATTATCGACAAGACCTCAACTGACATCGTGCTTTATATAAAGTTGAAAGGGAGAATATTTTCGCGCGAATCTCCTTGAACTAGAACCACACAACTTGGAGGATACAATGACCACATAGGGATATGATCAGTTTGGATTTAGTAACAATATCCAAGAACTCAAAGACTTATATTAGTATAAATTCCAGTTGTTTTAATCTTTTGTTGTTCGATTCCGGTAAGGTATCTAAAAACCAACATTGTTGGTTTTATGTTCTGTTCTTACTACATCTTGTACATCCTCTTATCATTACTTCTCATATTTTGTAGCTATGCTATCATGCATTCTGATGTATATCAGGTAGTTGACAAATATTATTAAGTGTAACTTGGAAGATTTGTGGTATAACAATATAGATTACCAAATTGAGATAAGTTGCGTAATCCACAATACGTAAATTTTTCTGAATACACTTATGAGGGGTTTGCAATATATTCTGGCAAAGATGCATTTCATAGATAATTATGTTAGTTAATATTGATTTAAACCTCACTTTTATTCCTTTACCACTAAATAAAACAACAAATATATTGTATTAAATAATACCAAATAACATTTTCAAGTAATAATTGTAATTAACTAATTTTACAAAAGAATGAATCTATTGTATAATATTTAATCGATATAATAAATACGTTTTATCAGGACATTTTATTTTATACCTCCCGTACAGTTTTATGTCTGTCAGGTAAAGTGAAAAATGAAATATGTTTGGGAGACCAAACCCACAATCGCGAAGAAATTATAATGGAACACAATTACATTTACGATTTTGTAAGTATTCATAGTTAGATCTGATGTCGTTGTTCCGAATTGTATTTTTGCGAACACAATATAACATAATTTACTTTATTCTACTTTTAACTAATAAACTCAGATAAAAAACTTTGATTCTACTGTAGACTGAAACAAAATCACTAGAAATAACAGTTATTTTCCTTGCATGTTAACAACTTTAGTAAGAACTATTTTATAATCTTTGTTCTTAATTGTTGCATGACGAATCATATTGGAAATGTTATGGATGTTTTATAAACCGATACAAAATATAAACTCTATACCTTCAATGGTAATATTTTTGCGATATTTTCATAAGTTGCAAATTAGCAAACAACAATATGACACAAATCGCCCAATATTTTTTACCGTGTATCACCCTGTTAATTACATTGTCTTACAAAATCGCATCAATGGTTTTTTAAATTTTAATTTTACTAGTTTAATAAGAAAGATAAACTGGTAACAAAGCGGGAAGGTATTCCACGAACGGCGGGCGACGGGTAACAGATAAAGTAGACATTGACACAGAGTTCACCGGCGCGTTTACAAGTAGGCAATGAAGGAAAGCTGCGGCGGCCACAATGCGATGATGATGATGATGATGATGATGGAGAGGGTCGCGGGGGCACCGGAGGAGAGGGGAGGGGGCGTCGCATAGCAACGTGACGTCACAGCGTCTGTCTGCCTACTACTGTGCAAAACCTTGGCATAGGTCAGTGAACCTTCCATGTACAGCGTGTCCGAAACTCCTGCCCCTTGTTCTCTCTTTCACCTAATATTTTATTTATTTTATTGAAAACACTTTCCCATGTACTCACAAACTTCGTCCAATAAATCGAATAAAGTTTTTCCAATGTGAACGGGTGTTTGAAACATTTTAATGTATTAGATTTGACGTTTCTATTGTAAAAACGGGTTTAATGTTTACATTTTTAAAAGCAGAATATTTTGTACTTAATATAACACGTATGATTAATTGGTATTTTGAGTCACATTATTTCCCCACCTTTCAAATATTCTAATGCAACATCCACAGCAATTACCTGATCGGATTTTGGATCCCTGTCAATCACAGAAAAACAAACTCTTAAGGGTTCTTTTATATGTACACTACGACAGGTAATTAATTATACACAGTTTTCCAACTTTTCAGAAGTAGCAATTTAGCACACATCGAAACAGAACATTAATGTTTGTATAATTATTCAGCAAAATCGCACAGATACAAAATCTGATTTAAATTTTGAAGAGCACAAAAATACTCACTTATTTTTAATGCAAACTTCATGAGGTATTTGTAAAATCTGAGTTTATTTGTAATGTTATTTAATCCTAAATTAAGTTACACCACACAATTTAGTTTCACAATTCCATTATTTTACATTTCATTACCTTTTTTCAAAAACAGTATACACGGCGATAGGAACCCCAACTCTCGGTTTCTGAGACAAGAAATCGTAAATTAGGAAATGAAAAATGAATTCTATTTCTTAGGGTTTGATAGTATGCCTACACAATATCCAATACACTTTCCTGATAATTTGTACAATGTTTTGTAAAATTACGATACATTGATCAACATTTAAAACTTGTATTTATTTATTTACGGATTCGCCAATTTGACAATGTGGTATATTCAGAAAAAAAACATTAACTAAGAGGTAACTTAACGTAAATAACAGTTAAAAATACAATCCTGGATTACATACTTGATTTTCCTATACTGTATTAAAATACAAATTATAAAATAAAAATATAATTTTACCAACAGGAGAGGAATATATAAGTTACTATAATGATTTAGAATATATGTTTAACACTTAATTAGCTGACTCAAGCTTCAATGGAATAAGATTGATATGGTATCCACAACATGCAGCTGCAGTATTATGGGTATTGCCGGCAATGTTGCCAGCGGCGCCGTGGCATCGACCTTTAGCAACCTTCGTTTATTTACATTGAACCGTCGAGAGATATATGTCGAACGCCTTGGCCAAATGGAAACAACCACGAGGCTCGAGCTTTGATAGTTGAAGGGCAGTCAGTTTTTTTACTTTCTCCCTTATACGGAGTATATAGAGAAATTATTGTTTTCGTCAAAATTTTCGAATTTGAGTTGTTAGTGGAAATATTCGTTTTGGTGCTCCCTGAACCCAAAAAAGTGATTTTTACGTGATGTCTGTGTTTCTGTCTGTCTATATGGATGTGTACAGAGCTAAAGCCTTAACCAATGGTCCGATTTTTATGAAATTTGGTATGAAGGTACTAATCCATGGCACTTTTTTAATGTTTTTGAATTTTGATTGTTAAGGGTAATTATCCCCAAAAAACCGCCAAAAAACATTAAAAATCAAGATTTCTCAAAAACTGTTCTAACGATTTTGATTAAACTTTAGACGTTTGTAGAACTTTAGTTTTCCAACAAAATGACACCACCATTTCTGTAAAAATTCGGATTCAGAAATTACAAGACTTAAAATAACAAAAATTTACTTTTTTGGATTTTTCATAAAAATAACATAAATATGAAACATATTACTATTCACCCTAAGCTCAAAAATTTAAATAATTTAGTGTCTTTAATTCTACGATTACTGGTTGCGGAGAAAATTTAAATTTTCATTTTGCGGTAAACGCAGTACGTTGTCCAATGTTATTCTTTGGGGAATACAAAAATTACTATTTCTCTCTTATTTATTGATCAATTTCGTTCAAACTTGATATGCTTGTCAAGTTAGCATTAACCAACAGTGGAAATTCGAATTAATTTGCCCCTTAATAACCCTGAGGGGGGTGGGGGGAATAAGGGGCATTTCCCCTCTTAAAACCACGTGTGTAGCGATGGATTCTGAAGTGCCTCCAAAACAGGGATTTGGGTGGATACAGTGGAACCTCGATAACTCGAACCTCAGGGGGAACGGCAAAAATTCGAGTTATCGAATATTTCGAAATATCGAGGTTCGACTTATCAAGGTGATTTTCCACAGACTTCGACTTATTGAGGGTCACGGTAACACAATAGATCGATCAGGGAAGGGTATAATCCTTACATAAGTTCGAGCTATGTATAAAAAATAATCATACCGTATAATAATTATTATTAAAATTAAAATAGATTTGAACAATTTTAAATGTCTAAAATAAGCCCGGAAATATATTGTAAAGCTTCTTTGGTAGTAGAGGACGAAATACTTCCTTCAGTGAAAATATTGTATAGGAGGAAAGTAAACAAATAACGACTCACAGTTTGGTATTTTGGTGATGTTTTCCCGTTCGACCACTTCCTGTCTATTTTATAGATTTTTTGCTCACTTCTTATCACCTGCCCCAAACAAATCCCTCCCGCTTACGGAAGTCAGTTCTGACCAACTACGCATCAATTTAATTTAGCTTAAAACATTAATGTACTGTAGGCTATTAAAATAATTTGAAAAACTAAAAGGGAACAAAACATGATAACAATTAAAATTGCAGAGCATTGTTGGAATTAGGGTAAAACAATACGACACTTTTTTGGTTTTAAAATTGTCGACAGTGTTCACTGGTGTTCCAAACTGCTTCCCGATTTCACTGTTTTTATTTCTTGTGTCAATAGCCTCAAATAGTCTTGAACTTCTCCTCATGGGATAGAGTTTTGCCAACAGGTTTTACCAAACTGCAAACATTTAAAAAAAAAAAAACGTTTCACGTACTACATCCAGACCTCTGAACTCACACTAACTAACGACTAAGAATACAAATCTAATCAAATAGAAACCTTTTTATTAAAAAAATATGTATAATTTACAACAATATGAGACTGTTCCTTCTTTATGAAATGAAATCCTCACATAGCTGAAACTCGTGTGTGAGGATGAGTGTGTTTGATATGCGTGTTTCTCATCAACATAAATTTGTCGGTTGTTTTACCGACACCAGGAGCACCCGGGAAACAGATTTAGTGGGGAGGGAGGGTTGACATTTCCGGCTGCAAAGTCACTGGAGGTTTGGTGAATCAACAACATCGACTTATAGAGGTTCTCTAGTCAATACTTCGACTTATAGAGGTTCTACAGCTAAAGCTTCGACTTATAGAGGTGCGGCAACAGGCTAAGAATACAGTACTGCAAAAATTCGAGTTATCGAGGTGTTTCCTGTTAACCCTTCGACTTTTAGAGGTAAAATAACATAGCATTAGGTAGGCAAGTTCAAGGGGAATGACAAAAATTCAAGTTATCAAGGAATTTGACGTATTGAGGTTCGAGTTATCAAGGTTCCACTCTATTTAAAAAAAAAACTTGTTTACAAGATTTTCTGCACATTCGACCGTGATTTGTATTCTATATTTAGTAAATAAAAAGTAATTTATTCACTAAAGTTGGGCTAAAAGGAAGAAAGTATATGTCAGTTTCCTGACGCCGTTTATTCTTTATGTTGTCTGTTGTGAAATTCCAACTTTACGCATAACGGGTGAATACACTTCGCTCACTCGCCCATCTCCTCAGGTGGGCAAAATCGCTTGTTGACTTGTGTATGTAATGAACGAATCCGCGCCGCACATCCACCTAACTTGATAAAGTGAACATTCACCTCGCTTCGAGGTACTTCTTCAAACAAACTTCTCGTGAATACGGCCGAACATATCTGTTGACAATTAATATCTATCATCAGTTGATGTATATTTTAGAAAATACTTCTCACACTAAAATTAGAACTGATCAAACGAGAAAAAATTCTAAATCTGCTGAAACACTGAACCAATCTTCAGTAATTAGTTTTATTCATTTAATGTTATGAATGTACCCGATAAAATCCGGAAAAACCTTAAAAAGGATGTCCTCCTAAAGACGGATGTTTAGTCTCAAGGTAGAGCCCCCACCCCAACTGGATGGCATTTGGCTACATACCTCGACGTAGAGCCCACACCCCAACTGGATGGCATTTGGCTACATACCTTGACGTAGAGCCCCCCACCCCAACTGCGTCATTTGTCTACATGCCTTGACGTAGAGCCTCCACCCCAACTGGGTGGCATTTGGCTACATACCTCGACGTAGAGCCCCCACCCCAACTGGGTGGCATTTGGCTACATACCTCGACGTAGAGCCCCCACCCCAACTGGGTGGCATTTGGCTACATACCTCGACGTAGAGCCCCCACCCCAACTGGATGGCATTTGACTACATACCTTGACGTAGAGCCCCCACCCCAACTGGGTGGCATTTGGCTACATACCTCGACGTAGAGCCCCCACACCAAATGGGTGGAATTTGACTACATACCTCGACGTAGAGCCCCCACCCCAACTGGATGGCATTTGACTACATACCTTGACGTAGAGCTCCCACCCCAACTGGATGGCATTTGGCTACATACCTCGACGTAGAGCCCCCACACCAACTGGGTGGAATTTGACTACATACCTCGACGTAGAGCCCCCACCCCAACTGGGTGGCATTTGGCTACATACCTTGACGTAGAGCCCCCTCCCCAACTGGGTGGCATTTGACTACATACCTTGACGTAGAGCCCCCACCCCAACTCGGTGGAATTTTGCTACATACCTCGACATAGAGCCCCCACCCTGTAACAGTTTTTGTCAACCACTGTATTTGCTGACTTAAATAGAATTAAAACCTATTGTGACAACGTATTTGACCTATGTTTTTCATTTGGAGTATGTTTTGTGAAGTTTAAGTGTCTATATGAACGATAAGTTTCAATATGATTCTTATCTTTAGAGATAAACTCTTTATCGCATTTAAGAGGTTATTGCTCTTACCCTCATCTAACCTTGATTCTATTGTGTGTCGTCAGGTTCAATTTTAGTTACATATTTTTTATTCGATTGCACACGTGAACATTGCAACTTGCTCGACTTTAGATTTTGAATAATAGGAACAACGACATTTTCAGTCCTTGACTTAATCAAAATCACAGGTATGTTTTATTACCACTTATACATAGTGTATGGGAAACATATGTTTTGTAAACATTTTCATTGGGAAAGATATTATTATTAGTTACATAGTTATTAATATGAAACGGGTTCATACTAGTAGGTATGGTTTATTATTCAAATCAAATCAAAATATACTATGTTTTCAAAATCAATATTATTTTGAATAATTATTTTTACCAGCCCTGTTCATTTTCTATTAATATTTGTATACAAAAATTTTTAAGTATGTGATACCTTGATCTATTCATATTATAACAATTTATCACCTTGCGTTACACCTTTGATTTATTCATATCAATGTTTTTTTAATTACAAATATTAATGGAAATGAATCAAGGCATGACTGTTGAAAATAACTATTCAAAATAGTATTGATATCGACAATTTAGTTGTAACTTAATGTTTATATTGTTCGAACATGAATTAATTTCAATGATAAATATTAAATTAAACAGTTTGGTCACTGTTTTGCATATCTTGAGTTATTTTTAATTACAAGTTATTCCAAAGTTTTATAGCCATCGATTTAGAGTTGCATCACATTTTTGAATTTGAGTTATTGGTATAAATATTCTTTGTTATGCTGTCTGGTCCTTTTTTTGTGGTGATGTCATCGCCTTTGGACCGATGTGTACAGACTTATAAACCAAGCCAAACAGACCAACTTCTGACTTAGTATAAATGTCCCATGTGTCTAGACGTTTGAATTTGCACTGTTCTTGTTATTTTAAGAGTAAATTATTCATAAATCAGCAAAATCAAACAGAAAAATCAAAACTTCAAATTTTATTTTATTAACCAACAGAAAAACATTTTATAAAATGTATATATGTCTGTATGGGTTTTATAAAATAATGAACTGTCGCAAGATATATAAATACTGGTAGTACATTGATAATGGTAATAAAATGGAATGTAACTTATAATAATAACAATAAGTTGATCATAACAAAGATATACTAATAGGTTTCGAAAATAGGACAGTAACAAAATAATAACAACATTCTATAATACCCCCGTCGCAGCAAACCTTCGTACTCAGCGAATTTCCAATGCATAATAATATCTTAATACCACATAAAGCTGGATAGTAAGTTTCATAAACATATATTCACAAATAAGCGATATATACAATTTTAATTGTTCTCCATAAGCATAACATTGGGAATGAGTACGTAGGTTTGCTGCAACAAGGAACACAAATATGGGTTTTCATGAAAATATCAATATAAATCACGTAGGTGAAACCACATCCCAAGTTTCATCAATATACAATCATAAATAAGCGATATATACCATTTTGATTTTTCTCCATAAGAATAACATGGGGGATGAGTACGCAGGTTTGCTGCAACAAGGAACACAAAAAATTGTGGTTTTTATAAATATTAATATAACTTAACAAGGTGAAGATGAAGCCGTATACCAAGTTTCATTAGTATCCGTTCATAAAAAAGCGAGATATAAAATTGTTCTTATTCTCCATAAGAATAACATTGGACAACGTACTGTGTTTAGCACTTTCAATATCTCTATAACCATTTGACGTAGAGAAATGATCAAAATGCCAAATTGTGTGTATTTTTAAGCTGAATCTAATGGTGAAAACTAAAATTATACTTTTTTAAATATTACATGTAAAAACTTCAAAACCCCCATTTTTGGGGTACAACCCCCCCCCCAAAATACCACTTTGTATGGGCGATCTGTCTGGTTTTCGAACTTAAAGTCATAAATGATGCTTTACACGTTTGTACCAAATTTCATCCAAATCGGACCATTTTTACGAGAGTTATCGCACCCATGGACACACACACACACACACACACACACACACACACACACACACACACATATATATATATATATATATAATGTTATATATAATGTTATATATATATATATATATATATACAGTTTCGAACGAATGGTGTTTTTGGGATCAAAATGAAAAGTTATCTTGGTCTCGGGCCTAGGTCTTACCATGCGGACTACGGTAATAGCTTCTTCCCTATAGGGGAAATTCGCTAAAATGAAAAAGTTTCACGTTTAATTAACCATGTTGATAGATGACAAATTCTTAGGAAACTTAGTCTAATATACATATGCAGCCAGATGTGTAACTGACTCACTTACTCACTGAGGTATACGAATTTTAGACCACTTTGAGATGAGCTAGGAACGTGAAATTTGGCATGCGTGTAGATTGTACCTTTTAACCCCAAAACCGCCAAAACTGACAATTTGTAATTTTAATCCTCTCAAAAAATTCAAAATAGTGCCATTTTTGGTTGTTAGTTGTGGTTTAATCCCTCAGGAATTTAAAAATTGGTATTGTTACAAAAAATGCTAAAATATATAATACGGTTTTAATTATTTCCAAGACCTTCGATACTATCTGGAGGCCTATAATTTAACACACACCATTTCTCCAAATCAATTAGTATTTAAATCAGGTGTATGACCGGTTGTGACTATTTAGAAATCTAAAGCTTTGAATTTGCGTTAGTTTTTATGTCTTAAATATAATTGGGCCCAAGATTGATCCTTGAGGGTAAAATGAAGTATTTCACTACTTGAGTCATGATTGCTACGTTTGGCGTATAACAGCAGTCATATGTCCAGTTTTAATAATTTAAACCTATCAGAAAAGTAAAAATGTTAAATATCTGCTGATTTCTTACCATGTGTGGACCAACATTTCTGAGCCGAGTTGGGCAGTCAGTTATTGACCTTACAATTATCACAGAGGGTTTGTGCGTGGGGATACTGAACTGACGCGTGTCCCTCGAGCCATCCCTCTGTGATCATAGACACATTCGTCCCAAATGGGGAACTTCTCCCCTGACAAAATTCTGTTCAGGAACCCTAGAAGAACTGATTGGGCTCTATACAAAACCACCCTTCGTGATCAAATCAAAACTCAATCGTTCAACGTTCAAGACACACGCGGGCTTGATCGGGCCGCCCTCTGTCTCAGTGGTATGATTGTCTCTTCCTTTGATGAGTGCTGTCCGCTGTCGACTGGGAAGAAAGGTAACATCAGCTGGTGGACCTCTGAACTCGCCAACCTGAAGAGAAGGGTAAGGGCTCTTTTTAGGTGGGCCAGATTCAAAAACAACTGGGGTCCCTATCACAGTCTGCTCACCCAATACAATATTGCAGTAAGGAAAGCCAAAAGGCTCTCCTGGACAAATTTCTGTGGTGGTCTGTAGGGGGTCAAAGAAACCTCCAGGATATACAAGATCTTGGCAAAGGACAAATCATTTGGCCTAGGCTCCCTCATTGGGCCAGGAGGACAGACGGTCAGGAGGTGCTGGAGTTTATGGCGAGTACTCACTTCCCTGGGTGCATCTCAGTCCAACAGCCTGAGCTGGATGGTGAGCGAGAGGTAGCTCAGCGGGCCTCTACCACTCGGTGGATGGTTGCTGGCCGAATAGTGACACTTAGCAAAATCAGGTGGGCTGTGAACTCCCTCAGTCCTTTATAAGTCACCTGGGCCTGATCAGGTCAGACCCATCTGTCTTCAACAAGGTATTGAAATCATTCTTCCGTTGCTGTGTGAATAGTTCAGAGCCAGTTTGGTCATAGGACACATTCCGTCAGCGTGGAGTTCCTCTCGGATTGTTCCGAAACCCGAAAAGGCTAGGTACACTGATCCTAAATTCTTCCGACCCATATCGGTGTCCTCTTTTCTGCTGAAGACGGTGGAGAAACTCGTGCGGAGGTATGTGGGGGACACTGCTCTCAGGGTCAATCTCCTCCATAGGAACCAGCACGCATACATCTCTGGTAGGTCATGTGACTCTGCTCTGCATCACCTTATGAGCAGAATTGAAAAGGCGCTGAGCTGCTTGGGCACCTTCCTCGACATTCAGGGCGCCTTTGACAACACAGACACGGATGCAGTGGTCAATGCTGCCAAAAGCTCATGGGTTCCATGAGGTGATTTGCAGGTGGACTGAAGCTCTTCTGAGAAACACTAAGGTCATACTTTCACTTCACGATGAGGTGATTTAGGTAAAAACTGCATGTGGATGTCCTCAGAGGGGTGTTCTGTATCCCCTGATGTGGGATCTGGTGGTGGATGATCAGTAGGGGGTATTGGGGAACTCAGCGACAACCCGCCCCCCGATTTTATATTTTTGTCCCCCCCATTTTATATTTTTGCCCCGGAATTTTTTTGTTTGTTATTTTTTCATTATTTTAATAATTTTTAATTATTTTTCATTATTTTCCATTCTTTTTATTATTCTTCTTGATATTTTTATCACGTCACTCCCTCCATCACCTTCCCCCCAACACTTTCTCCCACAACCTTCTCTCTCCACCACACCATTAACATTCTACTATAACAGCTTATTCTTGCTCTCGTATCCACTGCGACAAGTCGACCAATTCCCAGCATCATGGAAACAAATGTCCGAAGCTCCGCGATTGTATCATTATTTTTCACTAGGAAAATCGAGGACAGTAAAGATCTTCTCCATCTAATTTACCTTCTCCAAAAAATGAATCACCAGAGGAAAAATCTACATCAAACTCAAGGCAAAGAGTATAAATAATCCTAATGTAGAAATGCATCAGGATTATGACGTTATAAATGATGCAGATCTTTAGAATTCAATTGCCGGCTTGAAAGGTTAATTCTGGAATGGTACTTCGTGACAACTATTGAAGTTGGACCTGTTCCCTCTCCCAACTTGCAACTGGATTAATCTCCAGTTGGACTACAACAAAGTTTCTTATCAGGACAACCTGAGCATTTCAAGTTAGGGACAGAAGGGAATCTTCCTAATAAAGGGGATTTCCTTCTATTCTTCTTAGTGTAGAGGTCAATGAGCGAATCATTGACCTTCCCTGAAGTGGCCAACCATCCCATCGGGTCGGTTTACTATGATGGAGCCCACTACCCCCCTCTTCCCTGAAGTGGCCAACCGACGAGTTGTGTCGGTTTGCTATGAGGGAACCCACTCCCCCAGTCTCCCGCCGCAACCTGGAGACACCACAGATCATCATCCCACGTGTCAAGCATTTTACACTTCCAGGAAGCTGACCCGAATGCATGTGTAACTTCCAGGAATTCTCGCCGACCTGAGCGCGCGTCACTCCCACATTCTCACACCAGCCCGCCACTCCATAAAGAGATTCTTCCATAACAGTTTATTCTTGCTCCTGAGTTTACCGCGTTAAGATGTTCTGCAGTACTCTTAGCTTAAGACTGTTGCGTTTGATTGAAGTGTAGTTGCTGTTATTATTTAAAGGTAAGAAAATATAACTACTGTCTTATTATATTATTTCGATAAATCAATACAATTTATTGATGTGCCTTATTATTAGAGACTATGGTTATAATTAACTTTTAAAACTATTACACTAACTTCATTTCTGATTCCCCCTGTGATTTTGAATTGGATACTATAGAAGTTATTTCCTTTCATGCGAATTATATCTTATGTTACATTTATTTAAATCAATATAACAATTAGTTTACTAATTAACTTAACCTTTTGTGATGAACCCTAGATGGGGCGGGGGAAGTTTAACCCCCCCCAAATTGTTTAAAACTTTTTCTTACTAACCCTAGGTGGGGGAAGTTTAACTTCAACCCCCCCAACATTTTGTTTTCAATTTTTATTCTTGTTAATCCTAGGTGGGGTGGGAGAAGTTTAGGACAAAACCCTCCAATTTTTTCAATTTTTATTCTTGTTAACCATTGGTGGGGTGGGGGAAGTTTGAAGTTTGTGGATGAGGGTGGGTTGGGACAATCCCAAAAATAAAAGTAAAAATAACAAAATAAAAAGATTCATATTTTTAGTGGTTTTATCTATTTATTCTAATATTTTGTTCTAACTGCCAATGTGTATACTCCAGATCATGACGTTCGTCTGCATTCCATGTAAAAAAAATTTGGGAGACGGGACTACTGGCAGCGATACATGTCGAGTCATCACAGCGGACAGAGATTCGTGTGTCGGTTCTGCGACAAAATGTTCACCAGACGTGAGCATTGGCGCAGGCACATGTTGTCTGTTCACCACATTCGCCAGGAGGATCTCCCACAACCAACCGCTGTATACCTTCCTAATCAGCAGCAACTGGTGTCAATATCCCTAGTCTCAGGTATGTATTATAGTAGTCTATATTATTATTATATATCATATTCAATCTACTTGGCAGTAAGGTTACAATGGGAAAATTTGGAGGAAAATAACGTCATTTCGTAAAAAAACATTCTCTATTAAGATCATAAATTTAAACACCATATTTTAAAAACAAATTGAATCAACTTTGTTATTTTATTTTAGTTTAAAACTAAAAATAAAATTGGATAGAGAATGTGTTGAGAAATAATAGTAATGGAATGTATTTGTGATTGTAACTTCTCCGCTGTAACTTCCAAGTATCTGTGTTTTCTTTCCTCCGCCTCTGTGCTTTCCTTCTTATCTGTCGTATTAACCCTCTACTTCGTTCTCTTTGTCTTTATCTTCTTATTGTTATTTATATCACAGTTATTCATCATTAATCGAATGTATTTTTTGTTAGCTTCGTCCAACGGTCCGACTCCACTAAAGTCCGTGTTGAGAAATAATAGTAATGGAAATGTGTTTGTGATTGTAACTTCTCCGCTGTAACTTCCAAGTATCTGTGCTTTCTTTCCTCCGCCTCTGTGTTTCTCTTTCATATACTAATATAAACATTTAAAAAACCATCGGAATTAATCGTTTCGTTTGTATATTTGTAGATCTACTTGCCGCGGAGGAAAGGTTTAATCAAACAGATCCAACGCCGGCTCCGACCTGCGACACGTGGGTTGAGAATATAGACTAGGAGTGGTGGTTACTGCAGGAAGCCAAAAATCCAGCACCCTTGGTAGGTAAGAAGTAACAATTATAATCTAAAACTATCTCATCAGTATCATCTCAACGTTGTAAAAATTATCTTAGGGCTTTCTTTTGTTTTTATACAACTAAAGTTTCATTGTTAATGATTTTACAATTTTGCTTTATGTCAGAAAGTGTCGACATAATCATTTAAATACAAAAGCAATCTAATCCATTCACAATAAACTAAGACTTCAATTATGTATTTAAAAGTTAATTTCAGTTTCGAAAACTTAACTGTTTTAGAAATTCATTCTTTTCAGAGAGGTTCACCAACAATCAAATACATTTTCCTTGAATTATATTGCTTCATTATGTGTAGACCGTGTTTGCGTTCATTGCAATATATTGTTCAATCCTGTTATAAATGCTCTCAGTCTTGCTCCAAACATCAAAGCTATAAGGAATTATGCACTCTGTTCCAGGCTGCAAGTGAAAAACCTGTCAAAAGCAATTCAACCGATTACGGGATCTGGAGCGCCATCTTTTCTTCAGACATGGTTAACGCAAGTCCTTCCCATTTGTCGGGAGAACAGCCGGAAATCCACCAACACCACCACCACCACCACCACCACCACCACCACCACCTGTGAGTGGTCAGGGTGGAGGATCTGCACCAACATCTGATGCAACCTTCTGACCAACAGAACAGTCCGAGAAATGGACACGGAGGACGAGCTACCGAGAGACATGTCGACCAGTATGTTCGTGGAATGGAAGACCGCGTTTCGCGGTCGTCTGAAAATGTTAAGGTTGCGTGAGGAAGCGCCTGAAACCGTCACGATCCCGGACTTCTTAGTGACTATTTCGACGAGTTGGTAACACTCCTTCAATGCTTTTTGAGGCACACGACAGCTGTCAAAGTTAACCTCTGGATGGACTGTGAGTTTACTAACGTTCACAGAGAGACCTGTCGTCGAGCGTTCAAGACGAAGTACAAGAGTGTCCCTCGTTCGTCAGACCTGGAAAATTCTGTGGCGCCCTCTTCCAGAAGCTGGTGGATGAAAATAAAGCGTGCGAGTTGAAGGGATCCGGATGGACTTTTGCGAGACTGATCGATATGGAGGTGCGGATTAATGTTTACCACCCCCTCAGTGCAAACGCATATATCCGTCTTCTGAAAGACATTACCAACAAGAAATCCGTCATAAATGTGTTGAACGCGCTAGATGACAGATGTTTCGAGTACGCGATCCTCACCAGGTTCGTGATTAATCCGAGACGTCGTCAACTGCGTCTCAGTTTTTTTTACGGATGAAGTGCGGGCGCGTGCCAACCTAGACTCTTCCGACCTGGACTTTCCCGTGCGTGTGGATCAGATTAATAAGTTCGAGTGGAGGAATGGCGTCAGTGTGAACGTGTATGCGTTGGATGTTGGGAAGATTAGAAACGTCTACCGTTCTATGGTATACCCACTTCGCATTGCTAAGACCGTGCAAACAACCCACTTTAATCTGTTATACTTAACTGATGATGACGGAATATCATACTATGCCTACAACTCCGACTTCGAGAGGTTAGTACGCAGTCAGCTAACCTGTCACCATAGCAAGATCCACATCTGTAAGCGTTGTTCCGCCTACTTTGAGATCGACCTACAGCGATGGAACTTAATGGAGAAGAGCGTTTGGAGGAATATCGGAGGTATTGTAACGACCACGCGCCACTACGCACGGACTTGCCCGAGGAGAAGGATATACGTTTCCGTCATCCTGAGCGTTCCCAACGAGTTCGGATCCAAATCTACGCGGACTTAGAGTGTGCGTTCGTACAGTATGACGGAGATTATCCCCTCAACCCCCACCCACAGTTCCACCACCGGCATGGGATCCAGCTACTGATCGCGGTAAACTTCCCCACCATCGACATCACAGCGGAGCAACGTTGAACTCAGCGTACGTCCGGACCAAGTGCGTTCACGTACCTTACGCCTACGCATACTACACCCGTGATGATATGCGAAACATCGATGCCGGGGACAGTGACGGAGTCAATGGTAGTGGTACCTTCAGCACCCTGCGAGCCTACCGAGGTGAAGATGCTGCCAAGAAATTTATGGAATCCATCCGAAAGGACGTGCGACGAATCGGAGACATTTTGTACGCCGACTGTCAGAAAAAACCTAGACTCAGTGCTCAGCAGGAGGCAGAATTTCAATAGGCTACAGTCTGTTACATCTGCTACCAACCATTTACTGTGGATGACTGCAAGGTGAGGGATCATCGGCACACAACTCCCTTCGACTTCAGAGGCACTGCACATCGATCCTGCAATTTGCAGTACAAGGAGCAGGACACGGTGAATTGTTACTTTCATAATCTAAGTAATTATGAGGCCCACTTCGTTGTGAGAGAGCTGGCCGTGGATGATGGTGAGGTGAGCGTACTCGCTAATACCGATGAGAAGTTCATCACGATGAGCAAGAGGTTCGAGTACGAAGGTGCTGGCCGTCATGGAAGAATCCGACTACGGTTCCTCGACTCTTACAGGTTCCTATCGCTATGACTCGCCACTCTGGCCTCCATCCTACCAATCGACAAGATGAAAACCACCAGAGCTCACTTTCCGATTGCGATAGAGTTCGACTTGGTACGACGTAAGGGTGTTTTCCCCTACGAATACGTGAGGTCACTCGAGATATTGGAAAAGGATGCCTTACCAACTGCGGAAGCCTTCAGAGATACTCTGAGGAAGGAAGATGTTTCATCGGAAGACTACGAACACGCTCTGCACGTGTGGAACGAGTTCAGATGTACAATTATTGAAGAATATGCTGATATCTACCTGCAGACTGACGTCCTACTCCTGGCCGATATCTTCGAGACGTTTCGCGATAAGTGTCTGCACCACTACGGACTCGACCCCACATACTGCACCACTCTACCATCCTACGTGTGGGTCGTGACGCTCCTCAAGACAGGCGTGAAGCTGGGCAATCTGCAAGATGTGGACCAGTATCTGCTCTTTGAGAAGGGAATCAGGGGCGGTCGCGGGCAGTGTGTTACTCGTCACTGTGTCGCTGACAACAAGTTCACCAGAGGGGACGGTGTAGAGCAAGATGACGACGAGTACATCGTGTACTACGACGCCAACAACCTCTACGATTGGGCTATGTCCGAACCACTCCCGTACGGTGGTTTCGAGCGGCTGTCACGCGAGGAGATCGACGCGTTTGATGTAACAAACATCCTGACCGACGGTGACCACGGATACGTCCTGGAGGTCGACCTTGAATATCCGCGAGATCGTGAACATCACGATAAACATCAAGACCTACCATTCTGCCCCGTCGTTGGAAAGCCACCGATTGACCAACTGCCCTACCCAGAAGACGTTCGTCGCGACTTCAACGTGGGACGATTCTAAACTGATGGTGACGTTGATGGATAAGGAGGAGTACGATGGTCACCTCCGAACGCTACAACAAGCCTTGGACAATGGACTTAGCCTTCGTCACATCCATAGAATCATCCGCTTCAGGCAGTCAAAATGGCTCAAGCCGTATGTGGAGTTGAACACCCGACTTCGCCAACAGATCACCATCAAGTTCGAGATGGAACCATGGAAGTTGATGAACAATAAGGTGTACGGTATGAGCCTGCAGAACGTGCAAAAACACGATCACCACCAACGAGGCCACCAATGATGATGTGTACAGAAAGTATGTCGCAAAATCCAACTTCAGTGACAGGACGTGGTTTAATGAGAGGTTGGCCTTACTTCATATGGCCAAAGTTCGCGTTGTCCTTGACAAACCGATATATGTGGGAATGTGTATCCTAGACCACAGCAAATAGTGGATTAAAGTTTCCACTATCGTATGATTAATCTCTACGAAGTGGATCGTATTAGACTTTTGTACATGGATACCGACAGCCTAACGTATAGGTTTCGCACGGGAAACGTCTACAGGGACATGCTGGAGCATCTCGATGACTTTGACACTAGCAACTATCCCTAGGATCACATTTGATACGACGAACAGAACGCTCGGGTCTTGGGGAAATTCAAGGACGAAGCCAACAGGAAGCTCCTGGGAGAGTTCATCGGACTCATGGCAAAGCTCTACTGCATCGTCTTCTATGGACAGAGTGGAGAAGACCCACCACCCATCAAGAGGGCGAAAGGCGTCAACAGAGCCGTCGTTCAAGGACTAACCGTTGACGACTACAGATGTTTTCTGCAAGAGCGCCGAGTGAAGACAACTCGGAACGTGCGCTTCGCTAGCCGTCACCACGTCATATACACAGTTTCGGTATGGAAACGGTCGTTGGCCCCCTACGACGACAAGCGATAAGTGTTGCCAAAGGACAATGTCACCACTATTCCGTGGGAACACTATGCCATCCCGCAGCAGCCGGCACTTCTTCCACCGAATCCATAGCTCAATCCAACTATGTACAGCTTTTGTATGTATGTATTTTCTTTGTATACGATTTAAATGAATTTGTATATATATTGCACAAATAAATGTAAAATAGCTTAAATTAATACAACAATATCATATTTATTCTATTCGCTATGTTGCCATTTTCACTTTGTATATAATTGTAAATGTTTTTTTATATTTATTGCACAAATGTGAAATAGTTTAAATAAATAAAAAAATCATATTTATTCTATTCGCTGTCTTTTCATTTTCACTTTTTTGGACAATTTGGTAAATAATAAAAAACTAAAAGCATTTAATTGGTTTTAACTGATAGAGATTCTTTTCTGTTATTTAACTAAAAACTGCTTTATTCTCACTTTTTAATTTCTTTGTTACAGAAGATAATATTTTAATTTCTTTTTCTCTTCTAAGTGTAAAATATTCTTTTCATAGTAATAAATGTTCATTAAAAAACTGAAACATATAAAAACTTATATTACTTTTTTATAGAGATAAATTTATAAGGAAGATAATATTTTTAGTTTATTTCTCTCTTCTAAGAGTAAAATATCATGTTCATATTAATAAATGTTCATTACAAAATTTAACATGTAAATACTTGTATTACTCTTTTATAAGATATATTCTATGGGAGAGGGGAAGAGTGCAAGATATAAATTACAAGAAGATATAGAATACTTAACACTTTATTTACACAAAATAACATATTATGCATTCATTGTACACAAAGATAAATGGTAAACATAAAAAGAAAAAGTAAAAGTACACTAACATAGAACATAAAAATCATTCTGAGAAAATAAGGTGAACAAATGTAATAAAGATATATAAGTTTCTTTATAAACGGAAGATCTCGTCAAAGAGAGTCCGGACAGTTTAGTTGACTGCTGGAGAGCTTCCACCAGAGAGCCCAACGAAATCATTCATTGACATGTTGCAGTGAAGTCTGCAGTATTGGTAAACCAGACAGTAGTGATCACATATCGTTGAATTGAAACCTTGTATGAGGTGACTGTTGAAGAAGTAGGGGTGGGATGAGGTACGTCTCAGGAACTGTTGATAGGTTGGTAGATGAGGCGGATTGCCAAAACTATCAAAGTACTCTATCCGCATACCACCCAGTGTTCACCTCTCTTCGTGTGCGGATCGGTGTTGACGATGATCGCCGTCGATGGCCCGATAGTGACAGTGGGTAAACGATCAGCGGCGTAAACATCGTTTCCATATCCCCAGTTGACTCATATACTTTCGAACATCCTTGGTATTCTTGATGGAAGAGGGTTTCGAACACAAAGGCAAACTGAGCATTATGTGAGGGTTGGAGGAGGTTGCGACATCATCGTAATCGTTGACAGCTGTTCGCAGCAACCATCCCCGTAAATAAGTGCAATTGGCGAGAGCGCAACGCATTTCTACACTTCCGTGTCGAGCGCATCGGAACGTACCGGGGGACGAACAGGCGGCCAAGGCGAGAGGTACGCATCCGAGTTCTGAAGTGGCGACTACAGCCGTGCCGTTGTAGCTGATTAACTTGTTCTCAACGATTTTCTTCTTCTTCTCGAGTCCTTTGACGTAGATGGTGTTAGTCCATCTAGAAGTGCACGTAGTTTCTCAATAGTTTCGTCGTAGGGTGTATCGTCACCATACCATTCCAGTCCATGATATCGATTCGTCAACCAACGATTCTCTCGATGTTTCACCTCCGACAGTAGGGCGCGGTTGTAGGGTGGACGAGCGATCCGATGAAAGAGCACTGTTCCTGTTAATACGTCGATCACAGTAGCCTCTTTCACTACAAAACTGTTATCATCGTCCTTTTCTGAAAATCTATGACAACCTAGGACGATCTGCGATGCAGGCGTCTGCAACGACCAACAGCGTTTCTGCTCTTCTTCCTCTCGACAGCCGCAAACATCCATCTCGTGCAGGAGCTAAAAGCGAACTGAGCTCAACCGCTAAAATCCACCGACACGTTACGCTGACAATCCACCTCGATAACGTTGTCCGACTCGGCATACACTATACAGTTGACAGTTTTAGTCAACGGTTTGGCAAAACCGATTTCGATGCGCAGATTACCGTTTCGTACTAGGTTCCAGTGTCTTGTCTCACCAGCAGACAAGTCCGGTGTCAGGTCGAATGCCATCAGACAGTATCCATCGGGATATTCGTCCTTGTCAATCGTGTTAACCGCGTCGGAGAACTGGACACCAGTGCCGGAGAACAGAGTGTAATATGAGAGCACGTAACGTTCCTCACCCGTCTTGTAGGCGGGTTGTAACGGTTTGGACGGTATCTGTTCACCGTCCACGCACTGGGCGAAAAAGTTTATGTTGAAATGTTGAAAATTTAATGGATTCTTTTTGAAGTCACCGTTGAACGCTTGGTTGCTGACCAGACCACTGATGATGCGTTTCGAAATTTGACCGAAAAACACAGTGTCCAACATCTTTTTGCGAATACCACTAGGTAGCGTAATTGATTTTACGTTCACGCGCGTAATTGGATATTTGGCCGTTCCGTGCTCGAGCGTTTTGCTGTGTGCTACCAACACGCTAAGATTGATCTTACAACGGCGTACGTACAGGTTAGCCTCCTTGATGTGAACCTTGGACGCTAGCGTTTTGGACATGATGGTGAATGAATTCCTTGACCTACCAGACGCAACCACATCTCGACTCCGTTCAACATGAATTTGTCCTTATTCAACGTATCCAACGTATTCAACGTGTCCTTGTCCAATCATATCAACGTATTTGCTAGATGTCGTGTATTCGCGGTGATCGACCAATCCTTCGTTCCCCTCTTCACAATCATCCATCTTGCTAGCCGTGTCTTAGAAAACAGACCGGTAGTCAAGTGCGAATCTTTCGCATCAGCACCGTAGTTTAACAGATTTTCCAAATAAACGCGGGAAGGAAACGTATTGTTTTGTGGCGACACGAGTTTGTGACTCAGGTACAGATCCACTTGAATGAACAGGGAGAGTAGCCAATTGTTGATGGGACCCACCTATTTTTCCGCATCCCCCGCTTCCACTTTGTTCCCATCCTCTTTGAGGATTGTTCCTTCTATGTGCAACAGCTTTTGCGCTAGATCAGTATACTCATCCCCATTGCCTGGTACGACAAATTCTATGGGTGAATCGTCCGATAATGACGAAACTGGTTTATACTGGATCCATTTCCCACCATCTATGCTGGCCTCCGTGGGTGGTAACGAGAATAGATCCAACTCGGTCTTGACGCATTCGCACAATTTCTGATGTATAAATGACATTGTCGTTTAATTGAAAATATCTCTCACGGCTCGGTCGACTGCTATGATCCTTGTTCTTTTACATCAGGTGAGACGGCGTTTAGACTTCGTATTCTTTCTCCTCTTAACCGTCTCATGTTTAGGATATATCTTTCTCCTACTTGTTATTCCCTTCCGCTTTTTCTGTCGTTTGGTTTTTGTCTTTCTGACGGTCCGACACTTCACAGATGTCCGCGCTCCAAGCAGTTATGCTAAAGACTGCGGTGTGACGCGTCGATCGTACCTCTTCTTACATCCACCACCTCTCAGGATGCGCTCAAGCTTTTCGTCTGCTTTACGTTTCAACGTACCAGTGAACTCTTTGAGCCGCACTTTGGCCGCTCGTCTAGGTCTTTCCGTACCCGCGGCGATATCGCACTAAAAAAACCGAGACCCGACCGTAACGCCTCTCTACCGACTGCAGAGGTCTTCAGCACGGGTACAACCACGCAAAACAACCCGCCAAGGAAACTCCCAATGCCATGACCCCTCTGATAGGGTCCTCCCCGGTATATGGTTGTTACTCCGCCGCTCGTCTGCTGACTGTGATAATACGCTAGATAGGGATCATTGATATTCATTGTGATTTGCTTCCTCTATTACTCTCGCGAAGCTCTGCGCAGGTGTAGCTTCACGCACGATATCCCAAAGCGGAATGGCAAGTGTTTTTCAACACTGTCTCTTAAGTCGATTTCGACGCTCTCGAATGTGCTCTTCATGACGGGCGCATAATGCGGATCGTTAAAGTGAACAATATTGTTACCACCATACTTTTAGTATCTCGTATCGATGTTGACGATTTTTAACAGCGTTGCCGACCAGTTGTGGTTCGATCAAATCGCAATACACGTACATGTGTGATGGAATGCTTGTGTGTATAACGGCGGGTCTTCTGCTTTTCCGCCTACCAACTAGATCCTCTTCTTGCAGATCAAACCCCAACTGTAACGCCAGGCCGGAACCCAAAACTATCTGATTCACGCGGTCATCATTTCCTTTCACAGATACCATACCCGACACAACATAGTTTGAGAATGTCGCATATAATGAAATATTATCTCTTTCGTTGATTGTATTAACCAGCTCGTTCGCGTCTCTGTAATAGCCGGACTCTACTTTTACCGTGATGGACTTAGGTTTCAATGCCACCTCTTCTGACGGTTTTTCCGCCTTGATAACTACTCCGTTCTCCTCCTTATCCTTGATGGTATTCCGCGGTGTAGTAATACGGTTTAATTGTCGACACAACCGATGTCTCCTCCTTAACGGTTGGTTGTGGTGTTATATGATAATATACGGTTATTACAGCGTCTTCACCAACTGTCAAAAATGAACACGGATAGAGCACCTCCACGAGAGCCACTTCTCACTCACCACCTGTTTATAGATGTAGGCAAGTGGGTGATGTAATTAGTCACTATGTTTTCGGGATAATATTCCATCGAACTTTTGCTGGGTAAGTTCAGGTAGAATGCATTACGTCTACTGTGTGCTAACATTATGGTGACGTGTCTAACGTATGTTTATTACCTCCGAAGCCGATATTCACGAGTTGAATTCGTCCCCGTAACCTACCCACTTGACGAGGTAACGTGTACTCGTCGATCTCGTACAGATGGTCGGATGTGGGTGTGGTGATTTTCTGGAATTCCTGTTCGCAGAAACGTCCTACCAGTACAGTACCGTTCATGTCGTGCAGCGTAAACAACGGTCTTGGGAACGAACTGTATTCACCATTAACCACAAACGGTTATTTGCTCTAATTAGCCTCGTATCCCTTGGCGAAAGTGCCTTTCTCTCTAGCGATTCGAACTTTGTTACCTGACTTGAACTTGGGTTTATGGCACTGCGACAGAGGTTTACTGTACATGTGACGCCATACGCGAAACACTAACTCTTTATCATCAACATCGACATCAATCGGACTCACTCTTTTGCCGAGACTCCTGTGCGCACTGTGATTGTAAGTGTACACCAACTTGTCTAGCACATTAATGTAACTGTGCGTGTTGTTATACGTCAAGTATCGCCACATGCTTGTTTTCATTGTGTGGTTTGCACGTCCCACCACGGCAGCTTTCACATAGGGATTTTGTGTAGTCACGTATGTGATATTCAACAGCTTAAATAAATGTTTCGTCTTGCTACCGGTGAACTCCGTCCTCTTATCGGTCTGTAGACACCGTGGACCGACCAAACCTCTTCGAATATCTGCTTGAATGCATCTGCTACTTCCGCTCCGCTTTTCGTCTTCAACTGATTTACATAAAGACGTTTACTGAACACATCGATTACTGTCAGTCGATAATTAACACCATCATTGTGCTGACTGAGACCCCGCATATCGTCCAAGTCCGTTTACAAAAGTTCGTTTGGTCCAAATACTATATATTAATTGCGAGGGAAACGCTTGCGATCGGGTCTGTGCAGAGTATATGTGTCTTGTGACCGTAACCACTCCAACACCTCTGTCTCCTTTTTCTTACCGAAAGGTACGAGCGAGTCGGGCGACACCACCGTAGGAGGCTGGGTTCATTGGATTATAGTACCGCGTTCCATCGTTACTTCTCGAACCGTTCCCACTTATATAATGGTTGTTTCACTTGTCCAGTCTTCTATTGTCTAGAATTGGGATACCACGGGTAAAGAGACCTTTGCGGTAGCGATGGTAGTTCTGGTAGAGTTCGATCACGTCGTCGATCACGGAATAGAGATGGAACCGGTGGTGGTAACCTACCTTCGACAGGTCGTGTTCGAACGTAAAAGAATTGTAACGCCGTGGGATTGTTTATGTACTCGGTCGGTGCGTTCATTTGATACAATGCTTTCATTACTTGTTGCCATCCGACTGGTAAACGTTCCACCTTTCGCTCCTTCACTATACTGTGTAGTATATCCTCTATATTTGACCCAGGAATTTTCTCATCGTAGTTCACGTACACTGTACCTGACTCATCCCATCTGACTAGCTGGTTGTTCCGCGACATTATTCGCAATAAGTTGCGAGCGTCCCTCTGATACGTCTGTGGGAAACATCCTACTATGTCATTCATCACGGAATGTGTGGGCTATTCCACGATGGATAGGTTGATCGGTTCTCGTTTTTGCGAAGTGAAATGCAAGAATTGTTACAACACCTGTTGAAACATTTTCCATTTCTCCCTTTCGTCCAAACATTTATCGTTTATATACTTGTCATTTCTGCATCTAAGTTGTCGCTGTTAGTCAATTCAGTGGTACCGTTATCGGGTTGTAACCATTTGATAAGCTCTTGTGGTACGATAACCATTTTCTTCGTATACTCCATTACTGTTACTAACTATTTGTGACATTTTGCAAAATCGTTTGTTTACGGTGCTCAACAGGATTGGTAAGAACACCCCACCACCTTGCTGTACTAGATAACGCCGCTTTTTCGCCCAACTCTCACCGCGTTTCACCAGACGTCTGAGAGCCAATTTGTGTTTTCTTAACTGACGTTTTCGCTTGTCAGAGAATACTACGTTTCCGCGCAACATGTTGTAAGCACACTCGCAGACTGAGCGTATACGACTGACATCACACGCTTTTAACACAGCCTTTCGTTCCTTGGACGTTGCGTGAACCAGGGCTGTTAGTAGAGCGGTAGTGTTTTTTCACACACGACATGATGACCGTTCTAGAGTGATGAGCTACAACGACTGAACCGTGCGGACCCACACACGCACACTATTACATCTTTCTCTTTTTCCTCGCCGTCTCTGCCGCTGGTATGTACACGTACTTAGTCGGTTCATCGGGAAAAACGCATGTGCGAACGCGCGCTTCGTCCGGTGTAGACTGCTTCAGATACAGGACGAGGTAACCGTGTGGTTCGCGCGTTGCGTCTGCGTACGCTTCTTCTATAAACCTCGACTCTTTGGGAGACACTTGACGAGCCAGATGTCTGATCTGCGCTCGATCTCTCGGATTCTTAAAACACACTATGTAGGGTGCGTTTAACGAGATGTCCCGTTGACGTCGTCCCTGATGGAACAGGTTCTGCGTTATAAAGAAAACGCTTATGTTTTTATGATGGGAACCTTTGGTGAACAGATCCACTACCCTTCTGTCATATCCCGTGATTCCCGCATCTTATCGTCCACTCTGATCAGGTTTGGAGCATTACCTTCAAAGTCTTCCATATTTGGCAAGCCTTCTCTATACTGCAATTTACCACCACTACTATCACTCGCCGGTTGAAGGCCAGGACTGTGACGCCAGTAGACCTTTTTGAAAACGAGTGTCACCACACATTTCGTCAAGCGTTGTTTGTAAAAAGTAACATAATGTCATTTCCTTTTAGTAAATAGTTTTCGTAAGTCAGTACACTGCTCTTTAGTTACAGCATAACCACTTGTCTATTTATTTCAAAAAGCCTGGTATAAGTGTATTCATTATAGAATATTTTATTATATTAATCAGTTGTGCGACAGTTGATGTGTCAGTATTCGTGATGTATTTGAGGTGGAAATGCCCGTTTTTGGCCATATTGGCTGTGGCTGGTTCATCAGGTTCTGGAAAGTCACATTTTGTGGTGGGTTTATTAAATATATTGACGAAATGTGTGGTGACACTCGTTTTCAAAAAGGTCTACTGGCGTCACAGTCCTGGCCTTCAACCGGCGAGTGATAGTAGTGGTGGTAAATTGCAGTATAGAGAAGGCTTGCCAAATATGGAAGACTTTGAAGGTAATGCTCCAAACCTGATCAGAGTGGACGATAAGATGCGGGAATCACGGGATATGACAGAAGGGTAGTGGATCTGTTCACCAAAGGTTCCCATCATAAAAACATAAGCGTTTTCTTTATAACGCAGAACCTGTTCCATCAGGGACGACGTCAACGGGACATCTCGTTAAACGCACCCTACATAGTGTGTTTTAAGAATCCGAGAGATCGAGCGCAGATCAGACATCTGGCTCGTCAAGTGTCTCCCAAAGAGTCGAGGTTTATAGAAGAAGCGTACGCAGACGCAACGCGCGAACCACACGGTTACCTCGTCCTGTATCTGAAGCAGTCTACACCGGACGAAGCGCGCGTTCGCACATGCGTTTTTCCCGATGAACCGACTAAGTACGTGTACATACCAGCGGCAGAGACGGCAAGGAAAAAGAGAAAGATGTAATAGTGTGCGTGTGTGGGTCCGCACGGTTCAGTCGTTGTAGCTCATCACTCTAGAACGGTCATCATGTCGTGTGTGAAAAAACACTACCGCTCTACTAACAGCCCTGGTTCACGCAACGTCCAAGGAACGAAAGGCTGTGTTAAAAGCGTGTGATGTCAGTCGTATACGCTCAGTCTGCGAGTGTGCTTACAACATGTTGCGCGGAAACGTAGTATTCTCTGACAAGCGAAAACGTCAGTTAAGAAAACACAAATTGGCTCTCAGACGTCTGGTGAAACGCGGTGAGAGTTGGGCGAAAAAGCGGCGTTATCTAGTACAGCAAGGTGGTGGGGTGTTCTTACCAATCCTGTTGAGCACCGTACTACAAACGATTTTGCAAAATGTCACAAATAGTTAGTAACAGTAATGGAGTATACGAAGAAAATGGTTATCGTACCACAAGAGCTTATCGAACGGTTACAACCCGATAACGGTACCACTGAATTGACTAACAGCGACAACTTAGATGCAGAAATGACAAGTATATAAACGATAAATGTTTGGACGAAAGGGAGAAATGGAAAATGTTTCAACAGGTGTTGTAACAATTCTTGCATTTCACTTCGCAAAAACGAGAACCGATCAACCTATCCATCGTGGAATAGCCCACACATTCCGTGATGAAAGACATAGTAGGATCTTTCCCACAGACGTATCAGAGGGAGGCTCGCAACTTATTGCGAATAATGTCGCGGAACAACCAGCTAGTCAGATGGGATGAGTCAGGTACAGTGTACGTAAACTACGATGAGAAAATTCCTGGGTCAAATATAGAGGATATACTACACAGTATAGTGAAGGAGCGAAAGGTGGAACGTTTACCAGTCGGATGGGAACAAGTAATGAAAGCACGGCAATTGCTTAAATCCGCCACTGTGAAGAACTGAAGAGGGCAGTTCTCTCCCTCGAGTCTAAAAGAGTTTCTTGGGTCGGACGGGATCCCCAGAGAGAGCCTCAAAATAGTCTTTTAAAAAGGTATCAACCCTTAGCTATTGCTGAGATCGTACAATGCTTGCCTGTCTGAGGGGCCCCCTCGGTGGAAAACAGTCAGGCTTGTTTTCATCAGCAAGGGGAAAGGCAGGCCCTGCCCTAGTAGTTTTCACTAGACTGCATTTATTGTCTGGGTGATTCCGATGACACGGAACATACTTTATTCCACTGCCCATGTTGAGAAAGGCCTCATCTGAAAGCCACAAGACAACTCGGGAGTTTGTCAGTGGACACGGTCTGCATGAAGTTGATGCAGGGTGTAGGCAACTGGGACTGTATGCCACAGCTAGTCCAGGGCAATCCTCGAACAAAGAAGATACCTGGCATCCAGGTCTACGTAGTATGCGGTCTACGTCTTTACAAGTTTAGTTGGCAGGAAAGGAGTAAGCCCTGAGTGTTGGCCTAGCCTGATATGGTGTATAACAGTCCCTAGGATGGTTTCCAAAAGAGCAGAGGAGGCTTTTTGGAGGGTAGACTATGCCTGGCCATTGCCACACCTTCTTAACACAAACTCGTGGGTTAATTGACTACAGCATAAGTAGTCAATAAAATAATACAGTTATCAATACGGATAAGTACTGACATTCATAACAACCAAATCAAGTGCAGCCCGCCAGACCACTTATCACTTTGATCTTGTGACATCGGCGCACGGACTCCATCATCCTCGTTGGTTTCATAAAGACCAAAATTACAAAGCCACTTTATACATTTAATCAAAATATGAATTTTTGTATGAGCTATAGATGTCAATATAGCAGAACTTGCAATTACTTTCAAAATATGATTCTTAAAATTATGTAGACAAAGTGGAACCAGTCATTATTGTATTTTTAATGGCATTTAACTCGTATAGATTAGGGTGACCAAATCATGAACTTGAAAATGTGGGACACAACCAAGGAGGGCTTGGAGGCGATACCATCTATCTAAAGGGGGGTCCGAGGCTTGGGTCCGAGGGGCCTCCCTCGGTACGTAAACATTGAAACATGCTCTTTTTAGCTATTTTGAGGCCTATACATCTTTTTCAATGTTTATCTTTGCTTTTTTTATTTAATTTAAATTCTGAGGCATATAATAAATTAAAACAATAATTTTTCAGTGAATACTTCTTTATTAATACACAACTAGCAAAAATGAAAAATATGACTTATATTATAAATTAGGAAGTTTTAATGAATTTAAAATGTGTTTATTAGTACCCAATGTAAATACGGGACATTTAGACGCCCCGGGAGACATTTTCGGGACTCCAGGTACGATCGTGAAAAAACGGGACAATCCCATTTTTACGGGACATTTGGTCACCCTAGTATATATTGTTGAATTTGTAATTTCAAGTCCAGGCAAATAATCTGTTTACCTTTAAAACCAGTTCCCATATAAGATATTTATTGGGAATCTTGTAAACGTTGTTGGCACATCAACCTTTGTTTGATGTTTTATCCCAAATTTCAGGGTACTTCCTTAATTGTTATAACAATATTTTAGAAAATCTTAAAAAATGGTAAAATGTAATGTTTTGAATTCTGACAAAAAATCAATAAACAATAAATTAACAATCAACACACAGTACCGTCTCTAGGGCAGTGCGAGCTGTGATCCAGCACAGGGCGCGTGGGACGTGGCGCTTTTGGGGGGGGGCGCTCGGCACTCATAACGGGTCATGTGGTGCGGGGTGATGGGCGTAGGCCATAGCGCTAACATAAAGTATTTGTAAATAAATATAAAAACTAAACCGATTTTGTAAATTTGTTGTATATTAGTATTATAAGTTGTTGAAAGGCATTATTTGAAAGAAAGTTATGAGTATTCACCATGTTGCACCTTCATTTTACTTAAACATTAAATTTACATATCAGATAACACAACTTCCGCTCCCCTCTATTCTAAATCGAGAAGTTGTTTTGACCTTTATCGGTTTGTGACTTCAGGGCATTCTGATTGGTGTTGAGAGTTTGAATAAAACTCGCAATCGCAATACTATGCAAGAAATTTGCAATGTTAAAATATAAAGTAACTCGATGCAACAAATTGTTTTAATCTGCCCTCTTTGATTATTATAAACTAGTTCCTAGATGAGGAAGATATGGTTTGGAGACTGGAGAGTATTAAATAGGGATTTCAGCTTTAATTGCAGTTACAATGATTTTATTGAGTTTGGTATTATAAGGGGGAAATATGATGTACCCTCCTCAGATTTTGGCTCCCCCTTCGATCGTCAAAGGTCCACTCGTTTAGCTTACTTTGAAAAATATAGTTTATCGTTCCGTCTGTTTAGTAACCATTTCAACCAAGTTCTTATTTGTTAACTGACTCATTTCGGAGTATTGGAGAAGGAGTGGGAAATGTTAAGAATTAAACATACTTCTCCTCATTACAGATTAAGATTATATGCGTCCTGGTCATGGTTAATTGACTAATCATATGTATTTCTTAAAAACTGGCAATACTTTAAATGAGTTGCGGCAGTATATCATTATTGTACTAACAAAATAAAAACATGTTTACTCCCAACTTGAGTTTATAGAGTCATTGGTATTAAACTGAAGTGATCCAAACACTTTTAGAAGATAAGATTCAATATCTACTAAATAAAACAAATTAAAAATTAAGCTTTATAACTACACAAAACCATAAAGTTTAAATACTTTAAGATTGAGTCTGTATAGCTTAAAAACGTGTTATACATTAGAATCAATAAACAAATATTATATTCATGAGAAAAAATTAGTTTTTTCAAGACCAAAAATAACTCTAACAACAAACTTTGCTGTATCCATCGCAAACCTCAGCCTCACAGATTCCAAGAATCGTCAGTTTTGATGATTTTTTTGGTTCCTCTGGACGAAATCTTTCCCTCTAAGTCTGATTATCGAAAGAAAGTGACTAGCGGAGCGGCCGCGCGGCGACCGAATATTCTATTTTATAACCTAATGGAATCGTAAAACACAGGGTTAAAAATTTCCAACAAACATTATTTAAATAGTCAGTTAAAGACGTTTATATCACATTTTCCAAATATCTTATATCTTATTCCGATGAGTTTATTTTGTGAGTTATATTTGAAAAACCATGGATCAGATATTTGAAAAACCATGGATCAGATATTTGAAAAATGTGCTATAAACGTCTTTAACTGAATATTTAAATAACATTTATTGGAAATTTCTAACACTGTGTTTTACTTTTCCTCGAGGCTATGAAATATAATGTTCGGTCGCCGCGCGGCCGCTCCTTAAAGTCACTTTCTTTCAATAATCGGACTATACTCAGTTTTGAGGTTTTTTCATTATTATTTTCTTAAAGAAACACATAATTGGTTTATGATACACAGTGTATTGTGATACGTTGATTACAAGTGTGCGCACTTGTTGTTTTGAAAAATTCAGATTATTTTATTATTCGAGGTTTTGAGTTTTTTTTTTCAAAAAGTTTAGTGGCGTGGAATATCGGAGACGGGATACATTTCCAGGACGATAATATATGAAATCAAGATTTTTAACCGCACAAATCTTTTATCTGAATGTGCTCCATATAGCTTGTAAATTTAAATGAAAGTGAAGATTCTTGTCTCATGAGGGTTCTGACATACCTCCAAAATATTTTTGGATTCACTTGAATAACCTCATGTAAATGATGATAGTAATCTTCGAAGCATTGTTGGACATCAGTCTGCATAATTCTCAAATATAGTCTCTGAGTAATGGTTTTGATTACAATTTAGTTTTTCATAGTTCTTTAGCCCTCAAGCATAATCATCCCACCCGCATGCCTGAGAAACCTAAGGGTCAGAATAAAGCCCCAATATACAAAACCATTTACTTTGAATAACATTTATTTATTACCATCACAAATACTACAAAAAATGGAATACAATAGTATTTCTAATTAGTATTGAACAGCGGCAGTTCTTAACCTTTAAAATGTGTACCCCTTACCAGTTTCTTTTGATAAATTGTAACCCAAACTGGACTATTTTGTACCTAGTGCAATCAGTATTAAAATATAATGAGGAATCAGTAATAGGGTTAATAGGGATAAATATAATTTAAACTATATAAGTACTATATTGGGATATAAAATTTAGCACATCAATCGTAAAACACACAAGTCGTAAATATTGAATATTTTATAATTTTATGAACAGTCATTATTTGTTATATCAACATATTACTCAGAGAAACACCTAGGTATTTTTTTTCTCTTTAAAATGAGCCATAAATCAACGATGTTGGACAATCCACTGAGGAGGGGCGGGCTTTCAAAGTTAATATTGGCCTTATGGGAGAAGGTAGAAACGTGAAATGTTTCCTGACTGGATTCCAACCTTAAAAATAAGCCAAATAGTCTTACGTCTAGGGCAGCATCCAACTTGATTAATAACATTAAAGTGAATTTGAATTTGTTATTTTTGATGATCAAGTATGATGAAATAATACAAAAAACCTGCGTACTCTGCAAATTTCCAATGCATTCTAATGTATCTTAATACCACATAAAGCCACACACCAAGTTTCATCAATATACATTCATAAATAAACGATTTATGACATTTGAATTATTCTCCATAAGAATAACATGGCAGCTGAGTATGCAGGTTTTCTGAAGCAAGGAAAACAAAAAATGTGGGTTTTCATACAAATATCAATATAACTCAACTAGGTAAAGCCATATACCAAGTTTTATTAATTTATGTTCATAATTAACGGAGATAACATTTTACCTTTTCTCTATAAGAATAACATGGGGGCTGAGTACGCAGGTTTGCTGCTACAGGAACTATCGGCAAAAAATTGTTTTTTGTGTAAAAATCAATAGACTGCAAGGATATGAAGCAATATACCAAGTTTTGTCAGGATAAGTTGATAAATAAACGAGATATACAATTTTTCTTATTCTCCATAAGAATAACATTGTACTGTATTTAGCACTTTCAATATCTCTGTAACCAATTGACATAGAAAAATGTTCAAAACACTAAATTTTTTTTAAGCTGAATTCAATGGTGAAAAGTAAAATTTGATTTACTAAATTAGTTTGTGTAAAAAACTCAAAATCCCATTTTTGGGGTACAAAACTCCCCAAAATACCCCTTTGGCTGTAGTGATGTGACTGGTTTTCGAACCTAAAGACATAAATGTTGCTTTACATGTTTGTACCAAATTTCATCATAATTGGACCACTTTTACAAGAGTTATCGCACCCATGGTCACACATATATATATAGTTTTGAACGGATGGTGTTTTTGGCATCTGGGGACCTCGAAACGAAAAGTATCATGGTCCCGGGTCTAGGTCTTACCATGCCGACTTCGGCAATAGCTTCTTCCCTATAGGGGAAATTCGCTAAAAGCTCTTTCTATCAGTTCAGTGGATGAGAAAGGCAACAAATCCTAAATTGCAGAGTCAGACAGACTATTAAGTTCTGATCAAAACTTAATAAAAGGTGTTTTCATGAAAGCCGGATATCAAAGTGTTGTCAGCACACTATTGCAGCCCGACTTTGATCTCAGTAATATTTCTAATTTTTGAACTACTTGTTGCTAACATTTTATTTTTGTTGGTATTTTTTTGTTAGTTTACAAGATATTTGTGTTCAATATACATATCCGCCATTATGTATTTTCCCTCTGCGAACCCCATAGTGACTGATTGCACGCTACCCAGGTTGAGATCCAGTGTTGTACAACAATTGAGGGAGAAAGTAGTAATTTTGATTTGAATGTTTACATGGTATGTCATCCAACATGCTGCTCTTGTAGAGAAACAAGTAAGCTGTCTCATTTGTCTTATGTCTTCATTATTATCAATAAAAGTAAATTGGATAAGCTAGCATAAATTTGTTGAAAATATGTGAAATATTTTTCCTCCAATACTATGGAGGTAAGGTCTCCCTACTATGTACCACACTAAGTATGTGTTGACTGAGGCAGCCCGTCAGTTTTTCAGCCCCTGTGCAAAGACTACATTTCCCGCCCCCCACCCCCCCCTCAATCAACCAAAACCTCCCTACCCCATAGCTCTGATCTCCTTTCTCGAGATAGGACTGACACATGCGCGCTTCCCTCCCTCGCTTGTTATTGCGTTTGCGATGTTTCTGGTTCCGTATGATGCTGATCACCTGAAATTACAAGCTATATGGAGCACATTCAGATAAAAGATTTGTGCGGTTAAAAATCTTGATTTCATATATTATCGTCCTGGAAATGTATCCCGTCTCCGATATTCCACGCCACTAAACTTTTTGAAAAAAAAAACTCAAAACCTCGAATAATAAAATAATCTGAATTTTTCAAAACAACAAGTGTGCACACTTGTAATCAACGTATCACAATACACTGTGTATCATAAACCAATTATATGTTTCTTTAAGAAAATAATAATGAAAAAACCTCAAAACTGAGTATAGTCCGATTATTGAAAGAAAGTGACTTTAAGGAGCGGCCGCGCGGCGACCGAACATTATATTTCATAGCCTCGAGGAAAAGTAAAACACAGTGTTAGAAATTTCCAATAAACGTTATTTAAATATTCAGTTAAAGACGTTTATAGCACATTTTTCAAATATCTGATCCATGGTTTTTCAAATATCTGATCCATGGTTTTTCAAAAATAACTCACAAAATAAACTCATCGGAATAAGATATAAGATATTTGGAAAATGTGATATAAACGTCTTTAACTGACTATTTAAATAATGTTTGTTGGAAATTTTTAACCCTGTGTTTTACGATTCCATGAGGTTATAAAATAGAATATTCGGTCGCCGCGCGGCCGCTCCGCTAGTCACTTTCTTTTGATAATCAGACTTAGAGGGAAAGATTTCGTCCAGAGGAACCAAAAAAATCATCAAAACTGACGATTCTTGGAATCTGTGAGGCTGAGGTTTGTGATGGATACAGCAAAGTTTGTTGTTAGAGTTATTTTTGGTCTTGAAAAAACTAATTTTTTCTCATGAATATAATATTTGTTTATTGATTCTAATGTATAACACGTTTTTAAGCTATACAGACTCAATCTTAAAGTATTTAAACTTTATGGTTTTGTGTAGTTATAAAGCTTAATTTTTAATTTGTTTTATTTAGTAGATATTGAATCTTATCTTCTAAAAGTGTTTGGATCACTTCAGTTTAATACCAATGACTCTATAAACTCAAGTTGGGAGTAAACATGTTTTTATTTTGTTAGTACAATAATGATATACTGCCGCAACTCATTTAAAGTATTGCCAGTTTTTAAGAAATACATATGATTAGTCAATTAACCACGACCAGGACGCATATAATCTTAATCTGTAATGAGGAGAAGTATGTTTAATTCTTAACATTTCCCACTCCTTCTCCAATACTCCGAAATGAGTCAGTTAACAAATAAGAACTTGGTTGAAATGGTTACTAAACAGACGGAACGATAAACTATATTTTTCAAAGTAAGCTAAACGAGTGGACCTTTGACGATCGAAGGGGGAGCCAAAATCTGAGGAGGGTACATCATATTTCCCCCTTATAATACCAAACTCAATAAAATCATTGTAACTGCAATTAAAGCTGAAATCCCTATTTAATACTCTCCAGTCTCCAAACCATATCTTCCTCATCTAGGAACTAGTTTATAATAATCAACGAGGGCAGATTAAAACAATTTGTTGCATCGAGTTACTTTATATTTTAACATTGCAAATTTCTTGCATAGTATTGCGATTGCGAGTTTTATTCAAACTCTCAACACCAATCAGAATGCCCTGAAGTCACAAACCGATAAAGGTCAAAACAACTTCTCGATTTAGAATAGAGGGGAGCGGAAGTTGTGTTATCTGATATGTAAATTTAATGTTTAAGTAAAATGAAGGTGCAACATGGTGAATACTCATAACTTTCTTTCAAATAATGCCTTTCAACAACTTATAATACTAATATACAACAAATTTACAAAATCGGTTTGGTTTTTATATTTATTTACAAATACTTTATGTTAGCGCTATGGCCTACGCCCATCACCCCGCACCACATGACCCGTTATGAGTGCCGAGCGCCCCCCCCCCCCCAAAAGCGCCACGCCCCACGCGCCCTGTGCTGGATCACGGCTTGCACTGCCCTAGAGACGGTACTGTGTGTTGATTGTTAATTTATTGTTTATTGATTTTTTGTCAGAATTCAAAACATTACATTTTACCATTTTTTAAGATTTTCTAAAATATTGTTATAACAATTAAGGAAGTACCCTGAAATTTGAGATAAAACATCAAACAAAGGTTGATGTGCCAACAACGTTTACAAGATTCCCAATAAATATCTTATATGGGAACTGGTTTTAAAGGTAAACAGATTATTTGCCTGGACTTGAAATTACAAATTCAACAATATATACTAGGGTGACCAAATGTCCCGTAAAAATGGGATTGTCCCGTTTTTTCACGATCGTACCCGGAGTCCCGAAAATGTCTCCCGGGGCGTCTAAATGTCCCGTATTTACGTTGGGTACTAATAAACACATTTTAAATTCATTAAAACTTCCTAATTTATAATATAAGTCATATTTTTCATTTTTGCTAGTTGTGTATTAATAAAGAAGTATTCACTGAAAAATTATTGTTTTAATTTATTATATGCCTCAGAATTTAAATTAAATAAAAAAAGCAAAGATAAACATTGAAAAAGATGTATAGGCCTCAAAATAGCTAAAAAGAGCATGTTTCAATGTTTACGTACCGAGGAAGGCCCCTCGGACCCAAGCCTCGGACCCCCCTTTAGATAGATGGTATCGCCTCCAAGCCCTCCTTGGTTGTGTCCCACATTTTCAAGTTCATGATTTGGTCACCCTAATCTATACGAGTTAAATGCCATTAAAAATACAATAATGACTGGTTCCACTTTGTCTACATAATTTTAAGAATCATATTTTGAAAGTAATTGCAAGTTCTGCTATATTGACATCTATAGCTCATACAAAAATTCATATTTTGATTAAATGTATAAAGAGGCTTTGTAATTTTGGTCTTTATGAAACCAACGAGGATGATGGAGTCTGTGCGCCGATGTCACAAGATCAAAGTGATAAGTGGTCTGGCGGGCTGCACTTGATTTGGTTGTTATGAATGTCAGTACTTATCCGTATTGATAACTGTATTATTTTATTGACTACTTATGCTGTAGTCAATTAACCCACGAGTTTGTGTTAAGAAGGTGTGGCAATGGCCAGGCATAGTCTACCCTCCAAAAAGCCTCCTCTGCTCTTTTGGAAACCATCCTAGGGACTGTTATACATCGTATCAGGCTAGGCCAACACTCAGGGCTTACTCCTTTCCTGCCAACTAAACTTGTAAAGACGTAGACCGCATACTACGTAGACCTGGATGCCAGGTATCTTCTTTGTTCGAGGATTGCCCTGGACTAGCTGTGGCATACAGTCCCAGTTGCCTACACCCTGCATCAACTTCATGCAGACCGTGTCCACTGACAAACTCCCGAGTTGTCTTGTGGCTTTCAGATGAGGCCTTTCTCAACATGGGCAGTGGAATAAAGTATGTTCCGTGTCATCGGAATCACCCAGACAATAAATGCAGTCTAGTGAAAACTACTAGGGCAGGGCCTGCCTTTTCCCTTGCTGATGAAAACAAGCCTGACTGTTTTCCACCGAGGGGGCCCCTCAGACAGGCAAGCATTGTACGATCTCAGCAATAGCTAAGGGTTGATACCTTTTTAAAAGACTATTTTGAGGCTCTCTCTGGGGATCCCGTCCGACCCAAGAAACTCTTTTAGACTCGAGGGAGAGAACTGCCCTCTTCAGTTCTTCACAGTGGCGGATTTAAGCAATTGCCGCCTAAGGGCTATTAGGAAATTTGCCGCCCCCCCCTATATAATCTTTGTCCTTTTCGCCACCCAGGTTTACCCACATGTTATATATCTTGTTTGGTTATTTTGTGATAGTATCTAAAGAATTTACGAATTAACTGAATGAATAAGTTTAAGAAATTTCTGTTATTTCCTATTTGAAAAATCCAGGAAAATAATGTATAATTGACTTGATTTACATTAACACAGTTTAATATTCAATATAGCCTCCTCCAATGACAATCAGCCCTAGAGACAGATTTTGGTGTTAAAATCAGTGAAGCAGTGCTAGTGCTACTTTTAACAAGAAAATCCTTCAACAAAGGCCTAAAAATCCCTTCTTATACTTCATCAAAACATTAATTTTTACACCACCGCATTGACTACCTACTGAAAATTATAATAAATAACCAATAAATAAGATATGATGACACTGTAGTCTTAAAATTCATAATTCGGACCATTAGCCTCATAATTCTGACTATTTTAATCCTGACTTAGCGCTTTTAAATACAGTTTTTCAGTCATTTTGCAATTTATACTTTTATACAAATAATTGTTTATATGTTTTATACGATCAAAATATAAAATTAATTGATGTAGGCCTAATCTTTATAAAACTCTACACATTTTAAAACACTTCTTCTGGTTTCACCTCCATGATGTAGTAGATCCAATACATTAAAATATAATACCTACAGGAGTCACTACTCTTTGTCAAATAACCTTCAAAAAGCGTGCCGTCATATTTGGTATTTTGCCCTGTTGTGGTGTTAACTTGTTGGTGGGACGGTGTCATTCAATGCAAAAGGCAGCTTGTTTTCATCACTATTTCCAAAGCTATATTAAAAAGGTGTTTTCATTTGACTCAAATCATAACTTTGCTTCGAGATAAACAATAAAATTACATATAAAATATCATTTAACTCAAATCATAACTTTGCTTCGAGATAAACAATAAATTACATATAAAATATGTCTTAAGATTATAAAGTTAAGTTTACCATCATGATTCGCCTAAAATTCGTCAAGATATTAATTTAAAGACTTCAAATATCACAGTTGTTCATTTAATGAAATGGGAGATTTTAACACCGTTACACCCAAAAAATATATATAGAGGTCTCGCCTTGAGTAAAATACTGCAGCCTACATGCTGACCACCATTTTGACACCATTCTGTCAACTATGCTCCCATGGCAACAACCAGTCAAATCCTCCCTTCACAAATTATGTTAGTCTTTATTTGTCTTTGGTCAGATGTTTTGTTTTAAAAAATATCCTCCAGAATGAATGATTATGTGTGATAGCCTTTGATAGTAAGTATAAGATGGCTGAAATAACTTTCTTTGTTACCTTGAGTTTGAAATGACACGACAATATCATTGTAGTCTAAATTTTGTTATTGTCATCTCAAATTCGATTGTTGCAACATTTCTCATCCGTGTGCCTTGGTCATTATTGATATTGTGCAACAAATAATTGTAATGCTATGCGAATATATGGGTAAACTTGGAAGTCCGTGAGTTGGACTATAGATTAAGAATACCATAAGGAGTATGTTTAATCTATAGTTGGACGTAGTCATAGTGGCGCAGTGTCTGATGTAGTTCGTGGCTTGCCGCCCTTTCTCTGTAGCGTAATCGTCTTGTCGCAAGTACGGATGAATGACAAATGCATTATGACTGCTTTGAGGAACTGCAAGCATTATACGTTAGTCTCTGGTTACTACTTTTATCTTTAAAAGGGCGGCACACCGTCATTGTCATCAGTTTTCGTCAAAATGTTTCTCGTTTCAACATTTCTTTTGTAAACAAGTTATTTATTTTCTGTAAATTTGCCGCCCCTAAAAACTTGCCGCCCTGGGCTACAGCCCCTATAGCCCCCCCCCCTAAATCCGCCACTGGTTCTTCATTACTAAAAGTGTGACATTCTCTATCAATCTGAAATCGACTTGGGACTGCAGCGGATATTCTGGGAACAAGAATTGTGATGATCTGTTCCATGGTGGTACCTCCTTGATGGAAGGAGGAGAGCTGGCACCGAGTTTATAAGTTACAGTTTTGTAGCCTAGCCACATGGATTGGAGTAGACTCCTCCCTGAGTTCCTCCAGCGGTCGGCCTTGCTCCTGTTGATGGCCCAGCCGAAAGACCTCCTCACCGCCATCTCGTGTCCTCTGCCCTCAGATGTCCTTGACCTCAAATAGACTCTGCGTTGATCTAAGATCTCCGGAGTCCACCAGTAAATGGATTTTTTGTTGTGTGGCATGGTCTGATTGCAGGCTGAGGCGATTAGTTTCATCGTAGATCAACCAGTGCCTCAGCCCTAGTTCCGCCAGGTCCTGCAAGGTCCTCCAGTGCTCCACATGATATGACCTCGGTGAACTTGGCCAAGTTCAGTGTGTTGATGTTCCAGTGGCGTGGTCCCTCCAGGCGTGATGCTTCAAAGACCATAAACTGATGATTGCTGGCCTTGAAATATTCTGTTACTCTCCATCCAGAGATCTTTGTGAGCAGCGACCCAGGCGCAAGGGAGGTGCCGGGGATTATACCCCTCTGTCCGAGGCACCAGAGGTAGTGAGTTGCCCATCCAGAGATTCTCGTGAGCAGCGACCCAGATGCAAGGGAGATGCCGAGGATTGTGCCCCTCTGCCCGGGGCGCCGGAAGGTAGTTTGCTGCCCTAATTTAGGAGCACGAATCCAGCTCTGGCAACCTTAGAGAGTGAACAGGTCATAAAAAAGGTAATTGAGGGCAAAATTAACTTATTCTTTTACAATAACACTTTTTAATCAACTTTGTTATTAGCATTATACGTGTTATTATAGTTTAGGAATGTAATTAAAAAACATCTTACAAACTGTTCTAACTATATTTACACTTATACTATATTCATATACAAGTATGTATATGGTGGTATATACATAAAAGGTGGTACAAGGCAATCAATTTTGATCGGTCCCACCAATCATCGTCATCAGTAACATTACTTGTAACACTTGTACAAATTGGCATTTTGCCGTTGAAAATAAACTAAATGAAATCAGGCCCAATAGAATGAGATCCTGCCACACCTCCTTATATCCTATTGGCGATTGAAAGTCCTGGTAAGTTCAATGGTCTGAAATAAGTTCCAATAAATACCAAAAATGATCAAGAAATATCATCATGAATTGTAACAATTAAATCTAATGAACGTATGGAATAATTGTTTATTTATAAAGAAAAATGTAAATATAGAGATATAAATCGATATATGAACAAGTACATTTTGATGTAAATTGTTTGTTTTTCAAATATATCCCAGCACTCTTTAATGACATATGAATAAAGATAGATAGATAGATAGATATTTATTTCTCGTGTAGTTCAGTATACACAACCCATATAATTACATCACAGTTGACAGTTTAACAAATTCTAAAAACTATTATTCCATAGAGTGAAAACTAACCTGCCATGCTAATCTAATCTAAACGCATTTTGAGATAAATAAAAATCTTTTAAACTCAAAATGTTCATAGAACATTGAATCTAAGGCTTTTGCTTTCATAGTTACAAACTTGAAATGTTATTAGTTACACATGCTAACATAACTTACAATAATTATAGCTTTATTAGCTATCTCACAAAATAAAATAATTATGCAATTTAATTCTATTGTTAATAGCCGAGATATTGGGGTTTAATGATTTGTTCTTTTACAGTTATTGAGAAATTTATTTATACTCCAAAAGGCAAAGTCTGTGCTGGAGTATATCTATAAAATATTTAAACATTAAAATAGAGTCTAGTTAATACTTTAAAATAATGCAATTTTAATATTTTAATAGAAAAGTACTACTACTACTATACTTTCATGGGCTATTTTGAAAA